>MJUU01044739.1:0-11661 GCA_002080025.1 Modiolus philippinarum
ATCATTAATACACGCCAGTAATTTTTGTTGTTGAAATCTTATGAATGTAAGACATTCAATTGTGTTTACGGAATATTTTGCCCTTTTTACAATTTTTGCCATTTCCAGAGTGTAAAATAGGTTTATCAAATGAAATTATTTCATGACAATTTTCGGTGCAATATATCTTTCTGTTTACAGAATGGTGTTCTTTTCGCATGAGGCAAATTGTCTTAGTAGGCTTCGCATTGGTAGACAAATATCGACTGGTGAATATTAAAGCTTACAGTAGAACCACATTACCCAAATTTTTCCGTTTATCAGAAGGCGACAACTTGCAAAAACTGTAATAAATAACAAAATACCGAAGTTACCGTTAATCTATTTTCTGATAAACAATGAGATATGCAAACACATCGAACAAATGCACATAAGATAACAGCTCACACAGAGATATATTCATGGTTTGTATAGCAATTATACAACTCATGCCTTATCATCAAGCACAAGAAATCGACATTTTATAATATTATCAATATTATTAATTTGATATCGTTTGAGAAATTTGATTGGTGGAGAACTGGTCACATGACCCACTGTATTTTTAGAGATTGACTAGAAAACAGTATCAAAAAGTTATATCGCATGTTACTAAAAATAGTAATGAAAATGGCAAGTTTCTATGAAAGTTGCTCACTTCCTTTTGATGTATTTCTAAAGAATCAATTACATAGGGAATAATACATGGCAAAATCCGTATCACATGCCGTATCATCCCGAGTTACCAATATCAGCACGAGGGCCTCTGGCCCGAGGGCTGATATTGGTCGAGGGATGATACGGCATGTGATACGGATTTTGCATGTATTATACAGTTTATCATATATTTAAACAGAGGACTGCTAATCCGAACTATACTGTCAAAAATTGAAATCGGTAAGAGAAAATGCATGTATTTTTTGAAGAGGAAAATTGGGCGGAAAGGTCTAGAAGTTTTGGACTAAATCTAACATGTAAAGGAAAAAAGTTTGCTAGATTTTTTTAACTGATCATTACACAACAAAACAATTTCACCCCACACAAATCTTTGTTACCCTCCTCCCAAAAAAATGTTTTGCCCCCCCTAAAAAAAAATTGCCCCCCCCCCCGAAAATTTTTTTTTAACCCCCGAAAATTTTTTTAATAAAAAAAAGAAAAATTGAAAAAAAATCGAAAAAATGGTATGTGATAAAGGGCAAGCCATTCAATAAAGGGTATGCGATAAAGGGTAAGCCATGCGATAAAGGGTATGACGTCATAGTGTGAATACGGAATGAATGTCATGCACTGTATCACATATTCAAAACGTCTGTATTTATTACTAAATATATGATAAATGTATATATTATACACAGTGTTATGATATTATAGTGTTTTAAGTTTTTAATATTAATTTTTTGAAATATCTCAATTGCATCTTGCATTTAATTATTTAGACAAGGAAAAAATACATTTTTAGTGTTCTGTAAATTAATAATATAACAATTGTAGTCTGTGCATGAGGTCGATACGATGTTATATTACATATTTTTATAAGTTCCTATTAATCTCATTGGCTAATACACTCACGTGATTTTAAGAATATTCAGTATATTTCAGCGTTGTTTATATTATTAGGTATATTGACGCCATGTTTCTATTTTTAAGTATATTGACGCTATGTCTCTATTTTAAGTTTTATTGACTTGGACTTTCAGACTATAGTTTTTCACTAAGAAAGGTCTTATGAAAAAATATTTAAATAAATGTTTATTTATATTGCACACTTCACGTAAACACGCTAATAAAAAAGGCTTACTTGTTTGTTCTTTTTATTTGCAAATATATCAGAAATGTCGGCATTTATTTATCCGACGAGCACTCATGTAACCTATTCTAGATGATGGCAGATCCACTCCCGCCTTCAAATAAAGGTTCTATTTCTAATTAAATTTCGATGTATTGACAAAATGTTCCTCCACCAAAACGTAATGAAATACCATAAAAACTACATATGTAAAATAAAATGATGGACTTTTTTACTTGTCAATATGTTAAATATGACCTGTTAGGAATATATTAACCTCGGACTTCGTCCTCGGTCAATATAAACCTAACAGGTCCATATATAACATATTGACGTCGTAAAAAGTCCATAATTGATAAATATTGACCTGGAAAAGCATGTCGACCTCGGATTTTATCCTCTGTCGATATAACATCGTATCGACCTCATACACAGAATATAATTCTGTAATATATAATATATATTTTAACTGATTTCCCCTGTAAAGTATAAAGTTAGAACCGAACCGTCAGTCTAAAACAAGAATTCAAGGATAATGGCAACATCGGAGAAACAAAGACATAATATGAGTATGGCACAGAAAAGAAAAAGTTGAAAATGAAAAATGTAAGTTTAACTCCTTCCATCGCAGTTTTGTCCTTGATATAAACATATTTTATTAATCAACTTGTCATAATATAATAATACACAATTACATAAAGAAATAAATACATGTTAACAAATTAATCAATAGGATTCGGAAACAAGACGGACTGTCTTATATTAATCCAGTCCGAAAAGTCATTGTGTGAAATTATCTCCCTTCTAAACATGCTAATGAGGTGGGCGTCTACTTCATCAGCCATATTTTAGGAACACGCCGTCTGTTGATGGTCCATAGTAACGGCTAGATATTAAGCTTGTTCGGGTATATAAATCACAAAGGAACGATGCATTAGTAAAACAAAAACATTTACAAAATAAAAGTTAACAATTGGTCTGCTATTGCACGTTAAATTGTTTATAGTTGATGTCAAATGTCTTCACTGCAACCACACAAAAAAATTAACCTGGCGACAATAAAATATTATTAAAAGGCAAAAAATTACCGGGGGCGGACACAATTTCTGTATTAAAAGATAGCCAAAGGATTAATCTTGAAGGGGAAATATGAAATAATTGATTTCAAAGATGTATATTTTCAAGATCCAAAATGATATCCCGTAACCAAGGAATAAGTGAGGGTTGTATTTTCCATTGTGTTCATTATTTGGCGGTAAATGTTATTTATAAATACTGCCGAGGCACTCACAGGGATCAATGTACCCCATTATGGTAAAATTATACGAAATTAACAGGAATGTTTGTAGATTTCTGTATCTAAATATTTATTTGGAACCGTAGTAGAATGTTTACTTTTCCATTTAATACATTAAAACAAACTATAGATAAAAATCAAATTACGATTAACTGAATGGGCCTCTGACTCGTAAGTTGTAATCATGACGTATGTAGGTAAATTCGATTTCATTTCTAAAAATAGAGCCAGTATGTAGCAGAATGCACTAACTTTGGGGTTTTATTCTGGGCAATTGCGTGGAAGGGCGGAAATGAAAATTTGCACACGTATTCATCAATTCTGTATTAATCAGTATGCCAATTTTGGAGAAAATCCAAAGATGTATATTTCATTCATCCAGAATTATAGTCACCCAATTCAGTCCACTTAAACCGCAATTTACGCACTAATTACAAACTTAACAATCAAACGGCGAACATTTACATTATTTCTATACCTTAATGAAATACATGATTTAAAAAATCATTCAATTATCCTGTTAGAAACAACTTTTTGGAATTTGTAACTACGGAAAACAATCTGAGTAGACCTTTTTTGTTTCGTTTAATGAAGAGTTCCATTTCTTTTGTTAAAAACTAATCACTTATCGGCCTGTAATCCGTTTCCAATACATACATATAACCTTACACTAGTACATTTACTCAAGGTGAGTTTACAAGATGACAAGAGATTAGAAAAAAATAACAGTGATGTAATGATATTATTAACAATATAGAAAAGGTATCAAGAGGTAAATCTTTTACTACTTAATATATAGCTTTGTACTTTAATAAACAATATTTTGTTTTGCTCCATTGTGAGATTTTCAGAACCAAATAATAATAAATTAACTGTAATCGTTTCCGGAATTTGAAAAGAATGTACATATCTTTCCCTAATTTCTTGATATCGTCTGCAATGAAGAAGAAAATGCTTTACTGTTTCTACCTGCCCACACAAACAAAATGGAGACTGGATCAAGTTTTTACTAAATAAATTTTGGTTTAAATTACTACATTTCATTCTTAACTTTGCATGTAAAATCTGTCCGATTCTAGAACCAATGTAATAATACAATGGTTTTTTAACAACCTTATTTCTAAAGTAAGTTTTAAGCTGGTTGACTGAAGACATATTTCTGACATTATCAGGCAGTGAATTCCATATTCGAACAGAGGAGGGTAGAAAGTAATTTGAATATAAAGATGTTCTTGTTAATATTGGGTGAAATGCTGAAGAATGGCGTGTATTATAATTGTGCATTTGTCCTTAGCCACATTTGATATTACTGATTATTCGGATTTCGTTTGGTTTTATGCATTTTTGAACATTTTTTTAAATCTTTGATTTCCTATGTTTGGATTCTAGTGCTGATGAGGCATTAATTTCCGAAATGGGCATACAGCTCATTAAAATTATTTGCAGTTGGAGTAGACATATGTATTATGGTCTCGTGTTCATTTACTCCATATCCTTCCGAAAATACACACACACACACACATACAAAGGTGAACAACACAGACGCAATAAAAAAACCAATATTGAGATCATACAATCTTAACGTGACCCTGTATTCTATGGACTGTTTTGCACGGGAATAATCTCATTTACAGAAATGTTAACAAAATGAAGATATTAAGAAAGAAAGCAGAAAAAACCATGTTTCGTATACAAAATAAAACAAATATCTTTAATTCGACAAAATTGCTGTTAGAAAACATGAAATAAAAGGGACAACAGGAAACACCTACAATGGCTGAAAATTGTACCTTGATACCTTAAAACGTAGAAATACGTAGCAAAGCGTACAGCAATACGTGTAAGTACGTAATAATGCCTTGTAAACCGTGAGGAAACATAGTAAAGCGTAGACTAATACCAGATAAAACGTAATAAAAGGCAGCTAAACCTAGTATAAACGTAGCACTAGTTATCGACATCTCTTCTCTACATTTCACTACGTTTCTATGGTTTTACTTGGAATCAATAATTCCAATTGCTATTGCAACTGGAATTTCATTGGTCAACGTCATGAACAACAAAGAATTCATTTCTCGATAAACGCTTCTTGCCCATTAATTCGCTCCAAGAAAAAATAGTGCAATATATGGTAACGTCAAATTCAGTGAGAACATAATTTGGGGTGGGTTTATGGATGTGTAAATGCGACCATTCACTCAGAAACTTTACATAAAATCCTTCGGACTTTATTCAGTTTTCTATTTCGATAATTATTGGAAATTAGTACCTCTTTTTGACTATTTTTGGATTATGGCTTTCCATATTATTTGATTTTAATGCAGCTGATGAGAGATTACTCCTTGAAACACGTGAACAGCATAACGAAATTTACTGTTTTTTATGCAGCTTTTATTTTTATGTATTGAGTGAATCGGCCGCGTTTAAACATCGATTAACTCCTCCAAAATTACATTTACTCCTAATGTACGTTCTTACTACGGTTTAGTACGTTCTAGTACTAATGTACTGTCATGTTCTCACTTTGGTCTTAATTTTTATCTTGATGAAATTTTCGATTTTAGCAAAATTTCTCTTGATTTTTAGTTTAAAAATTTTGTTTAAGTTCAAATATATAAAATATTAAGAAGATTAATATTTTGAAGCATTTTGAAGATTACTTATAATTATAGCTTTATTTTACAGTGTTTTGCTTATTACATGATATAAGATGAAGATTACATATAAATTATAGCTTTATTACACAGTTTTTTGCCAATTACATAAAATAAGATATTTCATTATGATTTCTTTGTTCAAAATTTATTTCTTATTGTTTGCGTTCAGCTCACAAAGGAAAGGATATTGATTTTAGATAAATACATGTATGACATCTATTGTTAAGTCTGAAAAAGTTTAGCTATTGTGTAAGCAACACATGTCATTTTGAGACGTGGTAATTTATTTTACTCATTATCCATACACCCTTAAACATAGTTTTTGACAACTTAATTTGTAAATTAATTCGCCGTTTCCAAGGCTTCTAACTTTTGATTGGACGAAACTGAAAAAAGTTCCTAAATTCCGAATTTTCTTCGATATTTTCATATCGACTTATGCTTTCGAAGATAAAACATCAAAAACTTATTTCCAGTTTTTGTTTTATTACTTGTTTCAGGCCATTGCATTCAGACCATAGGTCACAGTCCGCTATAGCTCTGATCTACTCGAGAGCAAACATCGGCAGATACACACGAGACAAAATAACCAAAACTCAAACTTGACAACTGGTGCGAGAACGAAGAATTTATGAGTTATTGGCTGAGATTGCGAGAATCAGAGGAAGAAATGTCACCAACAGAGAATCGTGGTAGAAACAACACTAATGAAGAACAGCCCAAAATAAGTCAACGGGGAACAGCGGGACCGTAAAGCCTAGCGTCAGGAGCTGCAAGCTCAAAAATAGATGGACCCCCACCTGGATTTGCGCCCAGGTTCCACGTTCAGATTCAGCCTTTTGATGGCAAAGGATATGCAGAACAATTGTGGACAACATTCGTGGCATTCATCACGCTTCAGAGAATGCCGCTCGCTGATGCCATTTTAATACTGTAATTTCATTTGACAGGGGTAGCAAAAGAGTGGTTCGAGCTGCTGGATGACGGCGCCAAAGCTACCCAGGACTTGATAAAAACCGCATTTCTAACAAGATTAAAACTTATGATAAAAAAGGGTATTCGTTTAACGGACTTGCAACAAGGAGAAAATGAATCTGTTGATGAATATATTCACAGAGTTTTAACACTAAGCAGTGAGAGAAGTGTGTCAGAAGACTTCCTCGTATCTCTCACAGAAAACGGATTCCGAAGGAACTTAGCACATAGAATAATTCCTCATCGTGCTAAGACAATGGAACAATTGCGAGAAATGGGCGCAATAGCTGAAATGACCATGGCTGTAACCACACAGGAACCGACATAGAAAATACAATCAACAAGGCTGTCACTTCCGCCGTCGCGGCGTGTGAAACTAATTTACCGACGAATCTGATGTCGAGAATGGACACTACGCTGTCAGCACTTCGAAGACCAGAGCAACACAATGTTAGAATGGCGAGACCGAACCAGTACCAGAAGCGGAACCCTGCCAGTCAGAAGAAAGAAGAATGCAAATTTTGAGGAGCTGGTAAGTTCTGTCGCTCAAGGTCAAAATGTCTGGCATCAAATAAGATATGTTCATATTGTAATAAATTAGGGCATTTTCAAAAGGCATATCTGAAAGGAAACTTGACCAAGGTGTTTAGGGAATCTCGCCTATCCCTAGGCCGATTTCTATAGATAGGCACAAAGATAATGCTTAAGCCGTAATCAATCTGGTTACTACTTTAGATGCTGAGAAAAGTACAACCCAAGTTTCGATAGGGGAGCTAAAACTTATGGATTGATCGATACAGGTACGAACATTTCGGTACTGCATAAGCAGTTTTTAGACAAGACTTCTTATGCTAAAAGCATGCTTGAGCCAGCAAATATATCTAGCGTAATTTAAACGGTAATCACATGTATAAGAAAACTTAAAGTTTTAATCAAAACAGGAAACAAATCATTCAAAACAACAATTTATATGTTAAATAGATAATAGTGTTACACACAGATCTATATAATATGAATGATAATGTGTTGGTAAGGTGAGCTGCAAAGGTAGAATATATGAATCCGAATGCAAACAGTGATGAAAATCATCTTTTTTAAACCTTTTAACATCGGAAAATCCAGCAAGGTCTTCAGCTGGATTCGAACCCCTGCTTTGTTGTCATCTATGGCAACACCGCCTGTACTATGTCCAGCGCCCTAGACCACTCGGCCACCTAGGCTATTCAATTTATGTGTTAACAGAGTTTCACCATACACTGATTGTCGGCATGATCTTTTTTTACATTCAACTAAAGCCCAGCTTAATTTTGAAAACAATACATTAGAACTGAAAGATTCCACTGTTGTTACAATTTTACGTACATGTAGTTTAAATATAAACGAGGGCTTAGCAAGAACACGAAAAGCAGATACAATTCCAAAATTTGAAGAAACGTTAATTAGTGTCTCAATTTCACATCAAGAACATGGTGCAACAGTGCTTCTGGAACCACTGAAAATTTGCACATAAAAGCAGCAAAGTCTTTAGTCAAAGAGGAAAATGGAAAAGCATTTTTAAGTTTATTAAATCCAACAGACAAAAATGTTAGATTAAGTTAGCAAAAGTTTTGCCACTTATCAATGTTGTACAAAAAGTCGACAATAACAATCCATCGGTGTCAGCAATTTCAGCATAAAAAAGTAATGATTTAATTTTTGATTTATCACAATCTGATTTGACAGACAATGAAAAGCAAAGGCTACAAGAATTTTTGAAACAAAATAGATCAAGTTTTTGCAGCAAATGTAAGTGAATAAGGCAAAACTAAGGTTTATAAACACAAGATTGTTACTGTCCAGGTCCTCAACCTGTTAGGCGATGTTTTTATAGACAATCACCACCAACTGAATAGGCAAATTCAAGAAATGATAGAAACGATTTCATTGAAGAGTCAAATTCTGAAAAACATTCACCAGTGGTGATGGTTAAGAAAGGAAATGGTGAGTGGCGCTTTGCTGTAGACTATCGAAAACTTAATAAAATTACAGTTCCAGTGTCTCCCTATCTCACATGGAAAGTGTTTTCGACTCAATATGAGAGTCAAAGGCCTGCTATTTTACAAATCTGGACTTAAAAAGCTCGTTCTAACAGATCCCGCTTGATGAGGAAACCAAACACAAGAGTGCGTTCATAACACGTTCTGGTGTGTATGAATGGAAACGTTTAAGTTATGGGATGATGAATGCTGCTATAACATTTCAGTGTTTAATGACTCAGGTGTTAAGAGGTTTGAACTGGAAATTCTTGCTTGTTTACATTGATTACATCTTGATTTTCAGTCGTACCTTTGATGTACATCTTGATTATTTAAAAGAGGTTTTTGCTCGTTTAGGGGAGGCCAATTTTCACTTACAACCATTCAAATGCAACCTTGCGGTAAAAGAGGTCAAGTTCTTAAGGCATATCATTTCTAGATACGGTGTTCAGGTAGACCAAGAGAAAACTAGTGCTGTTAGTGAATTCCCTGTTCCCAAAACAGTTAAGAATGTGAGATCTTTCGTTGTCGTCGTTTTCTACAGGGTTACTAAAAATAGTCTCTCCATTGAACGGTCTTCTTAAGAAAAACAAACCTTTTAAGTGGACTTCTGAGTGTCACAATGCTTTTGAGACTATCAAACAAGCTCCACTGTCAGCTCCTATCTTGTCTTATCCTGATAATTCCAAACCTTTCATTCTAACTTAAGATGCAAGTGATGTTGCTATAAGTTATGTTCTAGAGGACAAAAAGACGATGAGGGCAAAGAATGTGTTGTTGCTTATGGGGGTAAGCTATTGAGTGAGACAGAACAGAGATATCACACTTCAGAAAAAGAGTGTTTGGCTATTTTGAGAGGCTAGAATGCTGAGCATTACAACTTTAGGATTTGAACCTTGATATTGTACATCCTCCTGGTAAAAGTGATGTTGTAGCCAATTGTTTAAGTCCCCGTCTGATACAGTGGTTTTTTTCTGAAATTTGCTTTTTGTCCGATTTTGCTTTTTTTCCGACAATTTTGCTTAGTGTCTGAAACTTTTGCGTTTAGTCCGAAAATTTTGCATTTTGTCCGATTTTTTTTGCGTTTAGTCCGACGCTTTTTGTCCGAAAATTTTGCTATGTGTCCGAAACTTTTGCGTTTAGTCCGACGCTTTTTGTCCGATTTGCTTTTTGTCGACAATTTTGCTTTTTGTCGACAATTTTGCTTAATCTCATTCATCTTTCCAATTCAAATCTTTATGTGATGCTAATGATGCTTCTTCAGTGGTATATAAGATAAAGGTAATCGATAGATCGGTTATTAATTGATTATATAAGTTGTTTATTTGCAGAAATGGAATTTACATTTTTGTCTGTAAATAAATAAAGAGTCCTGGCTATTATGTTTTTTTTTTTTTTTTTTTGTTTTGTTTGTTTGTTTGTTTGTTTTTTTTTTGTTTGTTTGTTTTTTTCTTTTTTAACTAGTCCGTGTATTAACCAGATCTGTTACGAATAAAAGAACAAACGGGCTTCATCATCCGCCGGACATGTTGGAAATAGATCTGCACCCAAAGTATGTACCCGATAAATATCATTCGCTTGATTCCCTACAAGATCTGGTTCGCATGTGTCCAATGTTAAAATAAGTTCCCTGTTTGCGGCTATGTTGCATGCCGGATGCAGACGGTTCTGCACCAAAGTAACAAAACTTTGCCAGCAATTACGTTATTGAACAGAAATTGCAAATGTTCTTTGGAACCTGTTGTCTTGTTTTCTCAATGCAATGTCTTTATAATTTCGCATATATATTAAGATGTACTACAATTCCAAGAAATGAGTGGTCTTTGAGTAGTGAAAAATGTAATCGCTGAAATGTATTTCAACCACGATGTCATGTAAAAGTAAATGTAAATCTAGGAAATTGATGTGTAAATAAAAATGTCCAAATGAACTAATTGCAACTTCAATTTTCAATTACAACCGGGTATTGCGTGGCTTTCAAATTTATGACTTTACAGCCAAACCACCCGATTGCACTTGCTCCTCTTCCCCATTCAATTATAGTCCGGCTGGACATCCCAGTATATTTGAAGATCCCGTTGTGGATCCAAGCCTGACCAGCCTTCGTGAAAATTAGGTCGTTGTCCCTGCAGACAAAGCTTCTAACAACAACCTGTTCTTGTGTAAGAAACACTACTTCAATTTGTGAAGGAGAAAGGCATTTACAATTCATCCACAAACCCTAGTTTTAAATACCCCTACTACAATACCGAGGAACGAGATTGTTGAAAATCATACTTCAGTTTTAGCATACTTTGGCATCAGAGCCTATGATAAAAATAAGGAACTCCCTTAAATCTATAAGATATCCCCCTCCTCACTACTTGGTTGACCGCAGTCAAAGATGGCCTGAAAAATTACTGTGACAAAGCTTACTGTACAAGCGGCGTGAAGCAAGTTCTTTAAAAATCCAAAAAGTCTCCTTGAAGAGCTATCCTCAACCAGTCTTACCCATTGCCATGGCATTCAAACTTTTGATTTTTCAACTCTTTATACAGTCCTGCCATACAACAAACTAAAAACAGGAATTGCACCTTTTTAGCAGTAGGGAAAGACAAAAAATATTTTTGGTAAAGAACCACACTGAATCAAATAAGAAGTACACTGACGTTATCAAAATGTTAAAAATTTTGATCGAAAATATTTTTGTGGAATTCGGATGTCGCATTATCCAACAGACAAAAAGATTTCCTATTGGAACTGACTGTGTGCCACTCTTAGCTGAGCGTTTTCTTTACTCGTATGAGGCCAAGTTTTTAAAGGGTTCACATAAAGAAAACAAAAAGATATAGCCTAGTCCTTTAATCTCAGCTTCCGCTACTTAGTTGATGTACTTTCTCTTAATAATTCAAAATATAAAGAATATTTACATCA
>MJUU01044741.1:12078-23634 GCA_002080025.1 Modiolus philippinarum
TTTTTTTCAAATAAAAGTGAAACTCTTTTCAAATATATGAAAAATAAGTTGCATAAATCTTAAATGAAATAAATCATAACACATTTTAATTAAAAAAATACAATCAATGCAAGAAAAGGATAGTTTTAAAATTCTGATATAGTCTAAGGGAGGTAATTAACTATTTCTACATTTGCATTTGTCTATGTTATTTGAGTGCAACAGTGAACTTATCCCACTTTCAGGGACAAAAGAGAAGAAAGAACAAGTGTTGCATGGAAAAGAGAAAGCAGATCAAATCGCTATATTAATATAAATCAAAATGCAAAAATGTGGAACACAGCATTCAAAGAACATGCAAGTTTGTCCCCTATTTGCACTGGCTTTCTCCACTGGGACATGCAAAGAGAGCAAATTAGAGGGTTAGGATGCAGGGAACAGATGATATGTTCAAACTGTACTTATAGATCAAAATTTTTCTCACTCTATGAAGAAGTTGTTACCGAGAACCTGGTAGGAGAGCTGCTAAATGCAATGTAGGTCTTGCAGTGGGACTAAGTAAAGTTCCAATTGCCGCCGCTGGCTACATCCGTCTGTGCTTAAGTACCAATCTTCCAGCACCGTCTGCTCGTGGTATACAAAATATGTGTAACAAGGTCATGCCTGAAATAGAAAAAATTAATAAGAGCGACATGAATTTGAGAAGGGAAAATCTGAAAAAATACAGAAAAAAGAAGGAAAGAATAATCCAAATGTTATCAATACACAGTCTGATGGATTATATAACAACAGCTTGTACTCCGGAGTTGGCAAAACACCATTCCAACCTGCCACCCAAGTTATTTACAGTTTAGCAGAAAACATTACACCTCAGCATGACATCATTGGGCTTGTAGTTCACAACAAACTTTGCTCAAAAGGTAAGCACCTAAAACCAACGAATGACCACCAGTGCCTGGGAAAAGGATGCACCGCAACAATTCCTTTTGAGAAGAGTATTGGGGATGAAAAAACATGGGCAAAACAAGTACTTGAAGAACTTAAATCTTATAATGACATGGAAGTAGGGTTTTTAGCAACAGACCCAGACAGCGGTGCATATCAAGCTGCACAAGAACTGTATGATGAAGGGGTCAAAGACACACAACCAACCCATCAGCTGGACACTAGACATGTTTCAAAAAATCATCGAACCTTTATAAAAAAAAAACAAAATCATGAGTGCTGTTCTTAAAGCTGATACAGTCAAATCAAGGACACAAATGCAAAACAAGCTAGCTATTGATATGGCCGAAAGATGTCAAGGTGAAATTTGCAAAGCTTTTGCCAAGTATGGAGATGACATTGAAATGATACGAAATAAATTGAGTTATGCGGCTGATGCTATTGTCGACTGCTATCAAGACTGGCATCTTAAATGTGCAAAGCATTCTTTTTTGTGTAAGGGTCTAAAAGAAAACAACTGGTTGAAAAATAATGCTCTACTTGGCAGGAACTTTGGAGTGAAACAAACAACACAAGCTTCTGAAGCACTGCGAGAGTGCGTACAGTATAGAATGTGTCCCGCAATGATGGGAAAAACAAAAACAAATTCAAATACTCAAAAGGTCGAAGCTTTTAACCGTACATTACGAACATCCTTACCAAAAAATGTAACATTTTCCAGAAACACCTCTGGTCGGGCTCATTCCGCAGCACATTCAGTAAATGTAGGAACTGCAAACTCCATCTATGCTCTTTGTGACAGTCTGGGCTGTTCGATCATCCAAAACAGTCGTGTTCACAAAACACTACAACAGCTGCAAAAAGCAACGGATATGTTAAAGGGTTACAAAAAAACAACTGAGGCTTGTGTATCAAGATCAGAAAAGCGGGCGATACTCTATGATTTATATGAAAGACACCAAGAAGAGATCGCGTACCAGAAAAACATGCTTTTGCCGCCTCCAAAGCGAAAACTTAAAGACGAGGAACACCCATATTGCAAACCAGTTAAGACAAGAAAATTAAATTAGAAATTTTACCCTTTTATAGCATACAAAATGGCTTGTGTGATTTACAGCATAGATCCTGATTGTGACAATGTATTCGTTCTTGGTTAATATCATGTTTTTCAAAAACAAGATGATCTACATTTATACAAAGTTTATTTCCACACAAATGACTACATTCCAGCTCATCTTGACTTCCATATTTAAGAATATCATCTTTAATTTTTTTATGGTTAACCATATAGGCAAATCTATGGATCCTTTCTCTTGTTTTTTCTCCGGAGGGCCACTTCACATCAGTATACCCATAGCCTGATGTATAAGTAGCACCGGTCCAAAGTATACATCCCTTTGCATCCTCTGAAAAGTCTGTTTTATAATATAATTTCATTTTCTGTTTTTGCCAGAATTCTTCCATGATTATCCCTCTTCAGTTTCATCAACAAAAAGGTGTGAATAAAAAAGGGATTTTATAAGGAAAGGGGCACAACTCCAAAATTTGAAATTTTCCCTATAGGTTATAAGGAAGTAATTATGGCCATTGCCGACAATAGTGACTTTTCTTATTCTTACCAACACATCAATAATTTTTTTTAAATCTGTGCCTAGAACTGAAGAGTTTCATGTCTTTGGGTGAGATTCAGATCAAAAAATATATGGGTTGCCGCAGCTTTTCTTCCTTTAAATTTAGGTCTTTGTAACCATGTCACTTGAACGCTTCATTTTGGAGTCAAATTTTGGGACGTTCACCTTCAAAACAAAAATGTCAATAATATTTTAATACTTTGCAATAAATAAATAAAATGCTTGTATAATGTTGCACAAATGTACACCTTTTTTTTCCAATAGTCATTCCTTTCACATCATATATATTCAAAAAAAAATCTTGTATTCACTTCTCTACTAAATGTTGGATGTAGAATCCAGGCGGCGACACTGGTCTTTATTTACTTCCTTTTAACCTCCAGTGTTATCCCCAGAAATACCATGAGCCAAATCAAGTCAACAATATAACTTATATATATTATAAATAGACAAAAAGTTAATTCTATATTTGCTTCATAAGGTATTCATTATAAAAGATAAAACGCAAGTCGACGTGGTGGGATATCGTTCCTATATCATAGCTCCTGATATGTTATTCTTAACTTAAGTCTGACATGTACATTCCATAGAATAAAGATTAAAATGGCGTTTGTTTACATAGCTGTAGCAGATGAATCCTAGCATGTACGTTCCTGTGTATTTTAGCATAGATCTAGATAAATAAAATTTAGTATTCCAAATTATTTAGTTGTTCTTTCTTTGCCAAAAGGAGCCTTATAAAATTATATTTCCGTGTCAAAATGCATCGTACCTGAGCTTTGAAGCGTTAAGATAGTCTCGTTTAGTGTTACGTTCAATATGGACGTCAGAAACGATATGACGCCATCAAGCGTTCGCTCGGTATTTATAGTGTCCAGAAAACTTCATACGCTGGCTCACGATACTTCTGGAGTCAATATCTTATTATTCATACAACAAACCCTGGCTCATGATACATGAGAAAAATCAGTAAAAAATTCTGAATTTTATGATACCAAAAGTGTACCGTATCTTAAAACTAAAAGTACAAATTCCAATGTCGTGACGTCATGAACTTTATGCAAAAATGTGATCTGTGGAAATCCTTCCGCCAAAAATATAGTTCGCGGGTTTTCCTATCGGCGAATGAAAAATTTACATAATAGAGTTTAATGAGCCACAAAAATATAAAAGGAAGGCCAGACTTAACCTTCAAAAATACTTATTCATGACTTATTTTACATAAAACAAGATGTATTTCGCTACTTCCAAGTTGTCAACAATAATAGTAATGGCCGCCAAATATAAAATACGAACGTTTGTCCAAGCGGAATTTTGGTTAATTCTGACTTTTGGAAGAATATTTTAACATCGTAAATCTAGGTATAGATATTTGAATACATATAGATTATGCCTATACAGCCAAATCCAAATGCCAAAGGCTAAATTATGAGAAAATACCGGTGATGCTGGTCCCAAAATGACCTGACGTTGCCAAACCAAAATAGGCCAAAGTGATGATGAATGAAATAATCATATTTGTACAATATCAAAGACAATTGCCCGACATTTAAGGTATGGCACCACATGCAAACAATAAATAAGCCATCGCTTAAAGTCTTTTAAAAAAATATCTGTCAATTTAGACAAATTTAGAGAAAATCATTCCCAAAAACATTTTAGGCACAAATGCAAAAGAATAGTACTATCATTGACAATTACTCAAATTATCATAAAATACTGATGTGCAGTCTACCAATATATTAATATATTCAGTTTTTACACAAAATTAATGACCACTAAAGATACAACGCCAAAAATTCTGTTTGTGTTCATTAGATATAGACGCATCATTCAGCAGGTATCACAGACAGCAAGTTTACAAAGAATACAAATATTAAGGAGGTACCCTTCTGAGGAGCCAAAATTTTAAAGTATTTAACTTTTTTTCAAACCTTAATTTTTGCAATGTGCTTACCCTATAAATTCAATATATAAAGAAAAATTCATAGGTTGCTGTGCAAATTATTTTGCTACAGCTGTTTGAAAGTGACCAATTTTAGCACTTTTGTGCATTTTTAGGCATTTTTGCCCATTTTTGACTACTTTCATTGAAAAAATCTAGCTTAGAGTATTTAACTTTTTCTCATACTTTGTGAAAAGCTGTAAATAGTAGGAATAAACACATTCAGCCCCCAAAAATCATATGTTGGTGTTGATATAAGAAAGTTTTGTCCCATTTTCATGCTTTTTATAGGCAATTTCAGCATTTCCATATTTCACTAAAAATGTAGATTTTCTAAATTTGTTAAACAGCTAATAGCTTAAACTTTATTTGTTTTGTGATTTTTTATTGCAAAATTTATGATACTATTTTTAAAAAAGCAAAAATAAATCATAAGTGCATCTTTTTTTCATAAAATGGCTTTTCTCTAACCCAACCTCTATTTTGTGAAAATTTGACATGAATCCAACAGCCAATTGGGGCATTAATCTTCAATTTGAGATTACTCTGAAACTACTTGATAGAAATGAATAATTTTTTGACACAATTTAAAGATTAACTTCAATTTTGTTAATTCATTGCTATTGTACATAAAAAATAAATAATTTTAAAATCATTTCAAAACAAGATTTCAACGAGACTGAAACACCATAAATCATAATGAAGTTTTACATCTAAACGTATACATCTTTATTGATTACAACCGCGCCGATTTAAGTTTAAACTTTCATTCATGCCAACTTAGATAAATCTCATTAAATGCAGACACAACAACAGTAAGTCACGTCATAAATTAATCATCCAATTGCAATGACATTTCCCACGAGGAAGGAAAGACGACAGAATGTTACATTGTGTATGAATGTACACAATATTTTGTCTGTTTCGTCCACATTTGATGACATTGTGTTTTCTTTAACACAGAAGCTGACAAAAGATGTAAACGTCACAAACTGACGGTGAGAACAGATTCATTGAAACGGTTCTAAAACTGCGCCTAATAAGTAAACAACAAACACATTATTTATATAACTGATATTATCTTAAATCATGTTTTATAAATGAAACGAGAATATTTATATACTATTAGTAATTTGTTTTGCGAGTATGGAATTTTCTGCTTGTATTGCATCGAGTGCGATAGCACGAGATGCAATACAAGCTGAGAAATCCATCCGAGCAAAACAAATTACTAATAGTGTTTTTGTCGCTAATTCTGCTATTGATATATATCAGATTTATGTTTCTTTTTCTTCTGAAATAATTTTAAGGTTAAACATATAATTTTGGGTTAAATATAGCGCTTTCTTGCATGGGATTGTTTTTTTTTTAAGAAACGTCACGCGACGTGATATTAATACGCTGTTGCCAACGTTCCATAGAGATTGACGATAATATGTTCATATGAGCACAGTGCAGTGATACTAGAATTATCGTCGCTCGAGAACAATTGAAAATCAAACAAATTAGCGATAATTCTAAAATAAAGTCAAGAAATAATTATTCAATATTATCCTTTCATAAAATAGTATCCATTTGTAGCACTCGTAGACGTCACATACAATGACCTCAAGGAATTTTGCAGGGCTACCGGTTGTGTAAACGTCGAATGAATACCCAATAAATGTTCAAAGATTCTTTGTGGTGATTTATTTTATTTTTAGTATGCCTAATAGACTGTAAATAGCATTATTATGTTTCCAAATACAATTCATAAGTATGGATATGTGCGTTGTTGGAATAATTCATTCTGAGATGTTTTACGGCCAATTCAGTTCCTTTCCTAAAGCAAGTTTATACAAAAAAAATGCCATTTTTTTTTTTTTTTTTTTTTTTTTTTTAAAGCTAGGCAAATAAAAAAAATAAATAAAAGTAGAAAAACTAGGAAAAACACTTTCCTTTAATTTACCTCTCCTCAGTTGCTAAAATTAACCGTATTTACAACATTTTTTTCCCTTCAAATCAAAACCAAATTCTTTATTTTCATGACAAGTACATTTTCAATTGCATCAAGATTAAATTTTTTTTTACAAAATCATCGAACACCCTGAAAATCAGTCGTCCTATAGTAGATATGTTCAGATATTTTCAAGTTGGGTTAAACCCATTTGCAATGGGTCTATATTATCATTCTGCTTTTCGACATAATGTTCCGATTCCGGAACAGTAGTTACAGAACCTAAGAGTAAGTTTCCATTTAGATATTCATAAATTAAATACCACCAAATGCAGAAAATCAGATAATTGGGTATTGGTTCATTTGAGGCTACCGGCATGTTTTTGTGGATATTTTTAAGGCGTTGCACACAAGACAGAAAGGTAATTAGAAATTCTTCTTTTTTAGAGTAAATAAGGATCTTCATCTTGAATGGTCAAATCTTCATTTTATCAAAATCGTCAGAAAAATAGATGCACGGTACTCGTATAAATTTGTCAAAATAATCGATTAGAAATAGAAATTATTTAATTTCTGAACATCAGGTAGAGAACGAAATAGTACGGCACAGGAAAGCAAAACTGTCCAGGCAGGGGAAAATTCATCTCAACATTTTGACAATAGTAGTAAATTCAATTATTTTTTGGGGGCCACGTATCTGAATTGACTGATCATGAAACGAATGATTGTCCAGTTAAAATTTCTATGTAATTGATGAGTGCTTTCAAGATAAAGGGGTGTGCTCTAAATCATGCTTGGTGACTATATGTCAATTATATGGCCGACCAATGAGAGTTACATACTCTTGCGACGTCTATCAAATCAACGCGCACATGGAAAAAAATGTTCTTTGTGATGTATTCATGTTTACAATCTGAGTGTTGAAAAGAATGTATGACAAGGTCACAAATCTGTGACGCGTCAACGAACTAAAATTTATATTCAATCCGGTTTGGTTGTACATTTATAACTACAATTTAAGCATTCTGTAGAAGTACTGAATACTTGGCTTATTAAGTTAAAATAATATTCAATCCTTTCGTCGTATCAATATAATTTGAAACATGTTGATAAGAAAACTTAAGTACAAAGTGCATCCTCAGTAATAAATTGATATTCGAATAAAAGTTTGGATCTTTAAAATATTTGATTTTATCAGTATTTTTTATTAGTTTCCTTTAATCTTGTGAGGCAAATATTTTCAGCATTTCCTATTGTCCGCAAAAAAAACATTGGCAATCAATGTAAACAAAGAAATACACATCTACAAAAACCGTAAGAATCGTAGAAAATCTTTTAATAATCAGAAGTCAATTTCACGATTTATTGAAAATTGACTTCCATTTTTCAAAATTTCTTTTATCAAATAATTTAGTTAATTACTGATAAAAAGAATAATAAAAATTTTGTTTCTGATCTCTAATTAATAATAGACTCGCCCACAAGTGGACTAGTCCATTATTGTCGACAATATTTCTCGTATCAAAAACAAAACTTCCATTATTCTATATTTATCTGCACCGAAGAGAGGTAAATTGTTAAAGTTGCAATCTGCAGACGAAAAAAATTATTGTAATTTTAGTATTTGTTGTTTTATTTCAGATGAGAGTGATTCTTTAAAGAAAAAATTGCAGAAACTTTTCAGTGAGTACATGTTTCGAAATGTTTGAGGTTTTCTTTTAGAATAATATGCTTGAACTTTGTAAATTAATATCCGCTGATCTGAGATTTTTCATTTATCGAAATTGTATTAATTTGTGTTAACTACTCAATTCACAAATAATTTATATATTTTCTATAAAAAAATGCCCAAAGATTTAGAATCTGTATAAAGGAATAAAAAAATATTCCGTTCAGTCCTTTCAATAGTTTGGTTCTGTTGTGTATCATTCTTTTTACATGTTTCGGTCGACAACATGGATCGGCTTTGGTTAAATTGCTAAACATATTAAAAGTCTTTTCGTATCTATTGTAAGTCACTAACTAGAAGTCAAATATTAATAAGACTGAAGGATTGAACAAATATTGATCATATATAAATGCTTAATCAATCTTTCCTGATACAATCATAGACTTGTAAAACTCTCCTGTTTGCAGCTGATACTGCATAAATTTGCGGCCGTCAACATATGACAAAACGTCATAATTTTGTCTTTTCCGAAATTGAGAATAGACATTTCTGGGTACATCAGGAGGTTATTACCAAAGTGACAAACAAAGACTGTGGTAACTGAACTTTTCATTGGCAATGTGATGGGTGCCACACCTGGAACAATTGCGTCCCGTCCCGGGGCACCTAAAGATGCCTTATGATTTTTGTTGGGATCCATACTGCCAGTGCTTTAGTTTTGAGGTGGTCTTGTTCATTTTGTTCATTTGTATTGTCTTTGTGGAATCGTCTCAATTCTTATCGAATATGAGTTTCCATATTTTTTTTTACTTTTGATTTTTTAATTTCCACTTTCTCCCATTTTGCTTCGCTAATTGTTTGCCAATATATTCAGTGTGTTGTGCTGATATTTGCTGATGCAATATTATGGCTGTTTTACCCTTTCCAATTGGTTTATGACTTTGAATCCTACATATGTTAGACATTATTTCATTCATACTGTCTCTTTTTATTCATCTATTCTTGGTCAGCATTCTGCGATTGTGATAGTTGTGCTGTGTGAAATGATGTGTAGGATTGAACATATGTAAACATCTCTGTTTTTTCGTATAGTTTAAACTTGGTGATATACTTTATACGAAAGTATATCATGTCTTGCTATATTCTTATATAAAGTCTCTTTAAGACAGATGATTCTTCTTTGAGAGGACTTAAATCTTTAAATTCATTTTTTTGGTGCAGATGAAGTAGAAAATCTTAAAAGAGATCTCTCTGAATCTCAAAATGAACTTATGATAACGAGATCACAGCTTCACTCAATAACAGGTAAATATAATTTTCTTGTCTTTGTTTTACTTTAGTTATGTTCACAAAAGAACAATTGCGATCATTAGTGCCTCCGGCCAAAATGAGTACAAAAAGGTCGATATATTAACCATTGAATGAATATTACAACGTGAATATTATTTCGTTGTAGGACAGAATATGCTCACAAACTTCATTTAAAATCATGTAAAATAGTATGTGTTGTGCCTGCTTCCTTTTGAGGATATTCACATATACTAAGGTTGTGTTCGTCAAATATCTTTGAGTTTATGGTCTTCCAAACGTGTAGATTTTATCTGCACTGACGAGTCATAAGTTGTCGAAATGCACATATGCAGAAATTAAATTCACAGTAACTTCGGTATTTAGTTATTTGTTACCACTGGGTCGATGCCACTGCTGGTGGACTGTTAGTCCCCGAGGGTATTCATCAGCCCAGTAGTCAGTACTTCGGTGCTGACCCGAAAGCCGATTCTATTTTGAACCTTACAATTTCTAAATTTTTGTAAATTTTGTTGAAGACTAAGGAGTATCCATGCAAAGCTCGTCTTAGCTGATTTTGGCTATACATTTAGATCATATTGCTAATTTGTTCTCTATCAGTATTTAAATATCTTTGAGTTGTCGAAATGCGCATATGCAGAAATTAAATTAACAGTAACTTCGGTATTTAGTTATATATTAATAGCCAAACATGCCGGTGAACAACATTTTATATCCATATAAGTCCCTTTACAGCGTTTTGGAAAATAAGGTAAAATTACCGAGAACCAAGATGTAATATTTGTTGAGGTCGTATAAATTTTAGCCGTTGGGTATTACAGGAAGGGCTGAAATCTACACGCTTTCAACCTTTTTTTACCGCCTGTGATTTAACTTAAACCCTGCAAGCAGTTATTTGATATCATTATTAGTTATTTTAAATTTGACACAGTAATATTTTCTTATCTTGGGGAAAGACTTTAAGACCATATTGTTATGTTCATTCGTCAATGATACCTTTTTCCTGGAAAATCATAGCTAAATTCGTATCAACAAACTTGATTCATAATATTATTAAGCTGTTGTCTTCCAGGTGATTCAATACTTCTGACACAGACACAATCACCGCAGATGAATACCTTTTATGATCGTGTTCAACCTTCTCAAAATGAAAGTATGTATTTTTCAATCAAATAGAATATGTTACAACTACTTTTTTCATATTTAAAAGATGGTTGTTTGAAGATTTATGTTAGTTTTATAAATTTGATACATATTGTGCGATATATACCTAAGTATTAATGTTCATAAAGTTCTTAAACCATTTTTGTATATTTTTAGACTTATTGAATTTTTTTTTTCTTTTGTCAACTTAGGTCGCATAATTTTTGTTTAATTTCTTAGGTTGTTAATTAAGATAAATTGACTTTGTTAATTTGACCTGACACTAAATATATCACAATCGCGCTCTAATAAGTAATTGTTTAAGTATGTTTCAGAGTAATTAATTGACTTAAAGTGATCCGTAAGAAAAGTGGTGGTCAAGGTGCCTGAGCACACAGCGCGAAGCCATTTTAACCACACCTTTTCTTACGAAGCATTTTAATTCAATAAATTATTATGAAACTTTAACTAAATTAAAGACCTCGAATATAAACAAAATATACCACCGAATATGAAAAATACAAAAAGGTATATATCTAAAACTAAATGCTGACATCCCGCCATTGAAAAAGAATATTCTACTCATGTTATATTTGATATTACTGATTATTCGGATTTCGTTTGGTTTTATGCATTTTATATCTTTTTTGAAATTATGGATTTCCTTTGTTTGGGTTCTAGTGCTGCTGATGAGGAATAAATTTCCGAAATGGCCATACAGCTCATTAAAATTAATGCAGTTGGAGTTGACATATGTGTTATTGTCTCATGTTCATTTACTCCATATCCTTTCGTAAATTATTTAAATCAGTTTATTCAATCTACATATATCCATTAGTTAATAAATGTATTTTTGTTCTTCATACGAGAAAGTTTCCTGTTATATTGATCTTGTTTCAGATATTTGTTTACTTTTATCAAATATATAAATACCGATTGGATTGTATTTTTAAAAATAACCGGAGTTATCAATCTGTTGTCACTTTAAATATATGTTCTT
>MJUU01044746.1:2950-13218 GCA_002080025.1 Modiolus philippinarum
AGTACCGAGGACATCTACCGAGTGCCATAAACATTTATATTTATTTATAATATCATGAATGGTTTGGGAATGGTCTCATTTTGTAGTGACCCTTGATCTCTGTGAAAAGTTTTTGTTGTCGGATGTGAATGTTTAGGAATTGAAATAATCTGTAACAATCAGTTGTGTACATTTGGATATTTTATATCTTAATATCAAAATATATCATTTTACCAATTGAAAGATCCAATGATCTAGCCAATGTGAATTCACTACAATAGAATGTAAACTTTATCCAGTCATTATTTTTATAACGATAACACATAACTGTCCTTCAGTTTGCCCGTTCGCCTGACTTTTATATTTGCAATTTCTCTTCAATTACTGAATGTAATTTAATGAAACTTCCAGGGTAACTTAATCACATGATGACATCCGCGATTCCTCCATTACCATTGAATCGAATAAGCTGAAACTTTCAGAGAAGTTTGATCACCTGATACCATAGTGCATCGCCTGTTAAGATAATAACATTGTGTTTAGCAATGACTATACCAAGATAATGGTCAGGATTGAGACCATTGTATGCGACCCGGAGGGAAGTGCACTATGTGTATTCAACCCTGACCACTATTTTGGCATAAACATTGCTGAACACAATATCATTATCATTATTATGCTGACTGCGTCATTAATTTTCATCTTTTATTACAATTTCCAATTTAATCAATAGTTGTTCTTTTCATTTAGTTTCGCCAGTTTAAATTCCTATATTTCAAATATTTGCATAATGTCATGGAAATTTGAAAAAATAACTTTTTATGGCGGATCTCAAAAAATCATTTATTTTATAATATAAAATGAAGAAATAAGTAAAATGAATGGTAACAAGTGGGGTAAAAACTTTATTTTATTACAAACATCACCAAATTAAGGTTCATTTCATGACACTAGACCCCTTCAAGTGAGATTTTCATCAATATTTACTTGACAATACTGTAGCTCCACCTTCCAAGTCACATTACATGCATAGTACATGGCTGTGAGTATACTATGCCAAAATAGTATACAAGACACTATTAGTGCAGTTTCTTAAAGGAAACCTAATAATTTAGATTTTGATCTGACACTTTCTGGGGCTTTACATAGCCATACATGGACTTAGCCATGCGTGTCATTAGCTGTTCGCACGTCCTTCTAAACAAATTAATGATATTTGATGAAACTTTTGGAGAATCTTTATCACATGATGCCAAAGTGCAGCTCCTTTTTAAGATCTTTATCTGAACAATATTTGCCCGGCACCTGAATCGGTTTTCAGGGGCTTCGGCTACAGAGCTGCCGGGCGCGTCCCCAGTTGGTGGATAGGGGAATGCCCTGTCTATACCGGGTAGTCAGGTCATAATACGGAAAGCCTGACCGCAAACCACTGTAGCCAAACTGTGTGGAGAAACGCAACGCTCCACGCTTCAATATTTCTCTGAAGAGAGCAGACGCACTGGATGTCGTATGGAAGGCTAAATTTCCTGCCCCTACCCATTTCACCCCTTTCCCTATTTCCGGTTGTCCCTTCCACTTTTATCTTTCTTCCTTACATTTTTTTGAATTTATTAACTTGTTCTCGTTCTGATAAAGCTGAAACATTGCTCATTGGACGTTAAACTCTAACTAATCAATCAATCAACTGAACAAATTTTGGTTTCCCATAGTAATGAATAGACTTAAGCATACGTTGTCATGAAGTCTACTGGTATGCTATCCTAAATTCCTCCTAAAGTGACTTTAATTTGATAAAACTTTCAGAGAATTTTGTCACATGATGCCATGAGAATCTTCTTTTTTAGATTTTGATTTGAACAATTTGTAAGCGGTTTGCTATAGCCATAAATGTTCTTACCAATACGTACTGGTATGCCAACTCTCAACTCCTCCTAAACCAATGAATGGAATTTGATGAAACTTTAACAGAAACTTCATTTATATTGGTGTAGTGCCAAGTAGATGTCAATTTTTTGAAGATCAAACTCGTCCTACATTTTTTTTTATTTCAGTGATGTCATTTTGTAAAGTTGTCAAATGTAGTCTATAGATGCGCTATAAACTTTGCTAATTTTGTTGCAGTTAATTTTTTGGTAAAAATTATTTCCTGAAAATGTTTACGACTAATTCTTGTTTAGCCTGCAATCATATATTTTAAAAATTCTTTGGTACCAAATATCTAAACACTTAGAATTCAATTTAGAAAAAAGCCCATAAATGTTCAAGTGTATTCTTTAATTTAATTAATTCATTAATATATATAAATTTTGCCCAACAGCTTTACCTTTAGAATTTGATGATTTAGTACAAATATTTTCACAACTTGAATTTTGGAAGTTATAGATCCAGTTTCGCTCATTTTTTGAGGCATTTTTGCACCAGTATGTCTTCGGTAAATTTGTAATAACACTTTGAAAATAGGCGATTCTAACTTAATTATTTTAAGTCAAAGAAACTACTATTATTTTAAGCTTTTAAGTTAAAATAAACATTTTCTGTTGTAAGTTTGAAACGCTTTTATTCTTATTTTTGTCTGGCACCTGAATCGGTTTTCAGGTGCTCAGGTTACTGAGCTGACGGGGTGCGTCCCCAGCTGGTTGATAGGAGAATGATCTGTCTATGCGGGGTAGACAGTCGAAATACCGAAAGCCTAGCCGCGAACAATAGTAGCCGAACTGTATCGAGAAACGAAAGGCACCATTTAGTATAAAGATCCATTCTATATTTCTTAAGGAGGACAGTCGTTTGGTACTGTTTAGAAAGCTAAATGTCCTGTCCCTACCCATTTCTTCCCTTTTCTAGTGGAAATCAAAATTCGTTGCACCGGTTGTCCCTACCACCTTTAATCATTTCTTTTTATACTTATAATATTTTGAAGTGACTAACTTGTTCTTGTCCAAAATAGAGTTGAAATATTTCTCACTGGACGTGAAGTCTTAACTAATCAATCAATCAATATTATTATTTTTGATAATTTCCTAAAGGTCTAAAGCACTAGTTATTTACTGGAATGTCCCATTTCCTCAATACCTTTGTTTAGGGAGTGTGAGTGTCGAATGTCAGAAGCACTCGATATCCATTTCAACAGGTTTATTATTTTATTTTTTTTTTGTCTATGTATCGCATTTTCTTGTCGCAGGTCACTTAAAAATGCATAAAATAGACAATGTATGACATTTTATAACTTCCAATTATATTTTCGTATATTTTAAGGCATTTGAACAGCTAATGGAAATTACAAGAACACTCTAGAGAAAATTGTTTCTAGCCAAAATTTTGACGTCTTATATCTCAAAAATTCTTACATGGATTTTCAAAATTTTTGCTCATGTTGTTCTATTAGCAAAAAGTTCTTCAAAACAAAACGCCAGCGTTTTAATTCTAATTTCAAAATTTCTTACACTCGTACTCCCTTAAAACAAGCATTTTCGCTGTTTTGAAAATATAATTTTTTTATGCCAAATCTGGTGTCCAAAAATCGTATAAATTTTGAATTCTACCTAGCAACCAAGCGAAATAATACAAAAGATCTATAGCACTTGTATTGAATCAGATTGGGTATCAGTGGTCACTATTAATTCCAAAAGTGAGTTTTCGAATTTCATTTTTTTTCTTAAGGAGGCTCAAACCTGATATTGTTTAAATCGAAGATTTCTTGAAACCTTTTGAAATTGATTAAGCATTGTAGACTTAACGAAATGGTAAAAAGAAAAAAAATAGGACCGTGTGCTTTTAACGAAGAAAGACAATATCAAAAATTTTGCGGGAAATCGATTTCTCTGGATTTTACCTTAATTTATCATTAGCACTTTTTTTCCGTCTAAAAGCTAAAAAGTTACATCAATAATTTTATGAAAACTTATCAGTTGTCTTAATTTGATTCATGAGATAAAAGGTGGGAGGGATGGGGGTCCGTGTGCAAAATTCTTTAAGCTACTGAAATGGAGAAAACCAGTGGGGTTCTGAAATCGGACGGATTCAAAAATTTGGTATGAGAGAGGTGACTATTTTTGAAAGGAAATGTTGGTAACGTAATTGCATATTGCTATGGCCGAGATATTCTTCAGCCAAGTACTAAATAGGTTAATGTTAAGAATAGGTACTCCTTTGTGAAAAGGCTTTTCTTCTCCGAAATTATTTTATCGCAAGTCACATGGCCATAGAGTGAATTATAACATAAAAAACAAACGTAAAAACCTCTTTAATGTTAAAGATTTGTATACCGTTTTCAAAACAATGGGCGGCACGGCTTGTTTACTAAACTTTGCTCAATTCCTGTTAATCAACTTTACAAAATCTCTTTAGAATCTGATACCTGTCTGTAAATAGCCCTCTCTATGAACGTTCTAAATTATTGATGCTTTCTGCTATCATCGGCTTTATCCGAGAATCGACAAACCCTATGAACATGTAAAACAATATTTGAAAATTAAATATATAAATAAAGGAATTGATTTAATCGACATCGGAGGCATTTTTCGGGACCCAGACATTCAAAAACTTGTTCCTGTTTATTTTGACAACCAGAACATGCCTGTCATTTCCTTCTCTTACAAAAAGCCTACACGAAGTATTTTTTTTTGCAATTACTCTTCTATAACCTGCGATGCTAATTTCGAGATGAACCACCCAAGCAGATGAGACTGTTCTACGTCGCCATATCGTTATGACACATGCGGGCATGTATTAACGGGGAACTAGAACATTATCGATGATAATGAAGTTAGAAATTTCTTCAGAAAGGGGCCTAAATATCGCCCACCTTCGAAAATAAACTGACAAGCATGTTTTGATATTATTAAAGACACAGTTACCAGTTATTGTTTAAAATGGTGCAAACGAGAAAGTGCAGACAAACACAGGCTTAATATGTTCAAAGATAGAATTATTACAAAAGTCACCAACAGAATAAATTTTTATAAAGATAATTATAACGAGTCACCACCTAAGCTGTCTGTAAACAGAATAAAGTTAAAATTAAGAGATCTTAGCATTAAATATGTGTTTGCACCGGTCGATAAAGCCTCCAACAACGATTCTATTATTTGAAAGAAATATTATATTGATGTCCAATAAAATGAATGGGCAAAGTCTGACACTTTCAAACGTACTAATTTTGACGAAAAAAATTAACCATACAACACTACAGCGATACAGATATGGTCCAAGTTCCACCTAAAGATAACACCTTGCCTACCATGTACTGGGTTCCTAAGCTTCACAAAAATCCCTACAAACATCGTTTTATTTCGGCATCGAGTAACTGTTCTACCACTAATTTATCCATCCATTTAGTCAATGCATTCACCAGTATTAAAGAGTTGGTTATCAAATTTTGTGAGAAAACTTCTCAAAAGTAAGTGAGAACCGAACCGTCAATCTAAAAGCGAACAATCCAAGGACAAAGGCAACACCAGAAACAAAAAAGGCAGAAAAAACAAAGACACAACATAGGTACAGCACAGAAAAGAAAAATGAAGACACTCACACACAAAGATGAACAACACGGACCCAATATAAAACCATGGGTGAGATCAGGTGCACCGGTAGAGTCAGCATCTCCTGCTTCTTATAAGACACCCGCCGTGTTGAACATGTCAAATCCGGTAGTAAAGTCAAATTCGGTAGTGGAAACAACAATTAAGCTTTAAAAGGAAAGATCTGTTGTCATGTGGGAAACAGATATCCCATAGCGGTCCACAAGATGATGATGTCGACCGTAAAACTTCTGGAGGGATGACTTCAAGTTTTTGGTAACGTACCCTTGTTGAAGTGTCCTATTTGTGAGCAACCGGGCTCTATCAAGGAAGTCACTGTATCGAACACAGGCTCTTGAATAGCGAATGAGCTGGAAGATGTAAACTCCATATGCCGGCGCTTTTGGGATGTTGCTACAAAGAACAGGAAAGTTTACTATTGGAAAGGTGAAGTCATCGCGTTTGTCGTACAGCTTAGTTTGAAGTCTCCCTCTGTTGTCAATTTCAAGGTGAAGGTCAAGGAACGAGGCTGATGTCTGTGGTATCCTTAATTTCGAGCTCTTTTGGATAGATCAAATGAAGAAAATCACCAAAGCGAGGGTTGTTTAGCGACAAAATATCATCTATATAACGGAAGCTAAAGTTAAAGGATTGTGCCAGTCTTTTATCTTTATTTTGAAGAAGCCCTTCGATGAATTCAGCTTCATAAGAGTGAAGAAACAGATCAGCTAGGAGAGGCGCACAGTTTGTGCCCATAGGAATTCCGATAGTCTGTTGAAAAACAAGTCCTCCAAACTGGACAAATATATTGTCGATCAGAAACTCTAAAATTTTAATCACTTCGTCCTCTGTATATTTTTTCTCCGATTCGGAGTTATTTTTCACAAAGTGGGCTTGTTCTCTAACTACAACAATGTACCTATATCTACGTTCACCGTTCTTACGTGAGAAACATCTATGAATTAAACCTTTCAGCCGAGATTTTAGTTGTTCATGAGGAATAGTAGTGTAAAATGTGGAGAAGTTGAAAGTTTAAATGCTGTTACAGTGTGATAATGATCTAGAGTTTAAGATGTCAAGTAGATCTTTGGAGTTTTTCAAAATCCACATTTCATTCACACCGCTTCTTGAAAAGCAAGTATCACACTATTTTTGAAGGCCCTCTTTAACAGCTGTCAAGATGGAGATTAGCAATTTAGATATAGGTTTTGTAGAGCATTTGGCAAATCCAGCGGTGTATCGTTCTTTGTATGGGCATTTATGTAACTTAGTACTCAGTACAAAGAGGGGAGATCTGTGTCTTCATCCTTGGTGGAAATTCCGAAGGAAAGCAAAACAGATTTATGGTTCTGTAATATCTCCTCCTTTGACAGAGTAGTAGCTGCGTAAGTTGGATTGCCGTTGGAATTATCCAAGTTCTTTCTTTAAAGAATTTATATAATGATTTTTGCAAATAAAAATGGTATTATTTGGGGCCTTATCGGCAGAAACGACGACATATTTGTCATGAATGGAGGACAAGTAACTGGCCACATCAGCATTTTTGAAAATTGATGATGCTTTAGTTCTAATTGACCCTCGTAGCTGATTGATTCGTTTAAGAATCATCGACCTCACAGCCTTAATCCACTCCGAAAGGGAATCAAGGTCTTCATCTTATTCACGCTTAATCCATTTTCTGGGTATAAAATGGTATAAATTACTTTTGGAGTGTAAAAAATTCCATTGAAGTTTGAGATAAATTAAAATCAATAAAAAAGACAAGTTTCGTCTATTGACAGTTATGATTTTTCTACACTCTACACAACCCTTCCACATAAATTGATTAAATTTAAATTGGGACAAATTATTAAATGGTCTTTTGAATTTTCTGGTCTACAGTTCATTTGTTGTAATAAAAAGCAAGGGTTCTTCTCTAACATCACTGGTCTTCCAAACGTTTAGATTTTATCTGCACTGATGAGACATAAGTTGTCGAAATGCGCATATGCAGAAAGTAAATTCACAGTAATTTCGGTATTTAGTTATTAGTTATTACAAACATCATTGTTCCTGGACTTGCGATGATATGATTATTTTTGTTCGTTTTGGCAACATCATCTTTCAACAGGTCATTTGAACTCAATGGGTACAAATTGTACATCTCTCATTGCAGATCTTTTCCTGTTCTGTTACGAACGGGACTTTATGAAAAAACTACAGGATGGAACCATATAAAACAGTGATCATCTTATTTCAATTTTCAACGATAACAGCAGGCATATCGGCGACATCCTTACTATTGACAATCCCCAGTTTTAAGACTTTGTCGACCTCATTTACCCACAAGAACTGAAACTGGAAGCAAACAATGATTCTAAATAATGCCCAATTATCGATCTAACTATAATCGTTGACTCTGGAAAAATTTAAACTAAAATTTATGATAAAGGGGATGATTTTGATTTCACTATTACTAATTTCCCTTTTCTTGATGGCGACGTTCCTGTAGCTCATTCATACGGGGTGTATATATATCAACTGGTACGATTCGCAAGCGTCTGTTCTACTCTTGACGACTTTAATGAACGTAACCTTACTATAACATCTAAACTTTTATAACAAGGTTACAGATTTCATAGATTGATAAATACATTTAAAAAATTTTATAGAAGATATGAACATTTCATATCTAAATATAATTCGACTCGTAAACAGCTTCTTACTTATGGCATTTCTCACCCTCGTTTTTACGGAAATGTTGTTAAAAATGTCAAAAACTGATAAAATATCCAGAAAAACTGGGACGTAACTTACATTCTTTACGTAATAGGGGATAATGACCGGAAATTCTTCATGATTCAGTTAAATTGGCTTCGGGATTCAACGGCTTGAAGATTTTACAATTATACTGGCCTCTCACTGACACTGCCGATGTCTACTGAAAATTACCAAACCCTTCGGGAAGTTTTGAATTTGATTATTATTCGTAGTGCGACAGTGTTTTACCAGAAGACTAGGCTCCTTGAGCTAGCCGACAGTTTAGCGGCGAGCACTCCCTGATCCATCTTTCTAAATTACGTTTTGTCTTTATCTTTCCCTTTTCAAGATTGTGGTTTTGGTGTTAGTGGTCTGCCTGTATTGGGTTTTTATTTGTATGTTTATTATACTATAAGGAAACGGGTTAGAGAAAGGTGAGGTTTAGGTACCCATAAACCGGTTTAACCCTACCACTAGATGTTGCCAGTGGTGGTACCAAGTTCGGCTATCCCGAGGTCCTGTCGTCTATGTTTGTCTTTTGTTATTTTATTGTTTCTTTTGTGCAGTTCCCTGGTGGATTGTGGCTTGTGATTGTACTGTTGCATGTTCGGTCATTTTGTGTGTTTCCTGTTATCTTTTCTTCATTAATTTGCTTCTTTGGCCATTTACATGATGATAATGGTATGTCTTTTGGTATTATGTTCATTGGATATTGGACGGAAGCAGTAAAGTGCATTACTAAAATACATGAACATATTTTGATAAATACATGGATCAACTCTCAGAAATAAAAGAACTGAAAGTGGGTGTAGTTCTTCTGCAAGTATGCTCACTACACAGAATCTTTGAGTACTTGCTCGCAACAAAATCATTTTCCCATTCGATATCGAAAATTGGAACAACTTATCATACGAGATTAAATTTAATTGTTCAAAGGGGAAGAGTACTAACAGAATTACCGAATAGAATTTTCAAGAGCTGAGATCCAAAAGGAAAAGGGACAAAGAAGTTGCATTTAAAGGAAAACTTGTGAAATGTTTCTGTGTGTTTGCAATTCACAAAAAAAATATAAAAAATAAAATAAAATAAAAAAATAAGTAAATAAAGCATTTGAGGACAAACTCATTAACACTTACTGTATGGAGTCTAAGAGAATCGTCTCTTCACGACACTTCACATTTCACAGTTATTTCGTGTGGACATATTTCAAAAGTAACTTGTACGTCAATGACAATTGATAGGTCTTTTCCGGGAGATAAGTTTTATGTTCTCATCATGAATTGTCCTTATATCTTTTGTTACAATATTTTTCCATGTTAATATCAACAATCAAGACTCAAATATGTACATTTACCGATACTATGACGTCAAATAATATTCAGTATTGTGACCTTGACCTTTAACCTTGGCATCATTTTTAGGTAACTTCCATTTGATGTTGAATCTCTTTTTGTACCACCAATGGCATTCGAGCTATAAGGAAAAACAAACATCCGAAATCGGACATAGACCCATAAAAATGCTGTTATCGTTTCAGACCCAAAGTAACAAATCTAGACTTTAGGAAGTACTTTCTACGTAACATTTTACCATCTATTCCAATATCTGATTTTATCCAATTATAAGGTTTCTGGTCAGAGGTCAAAATTGCTAATGACCCTTTACATAGGCATTTAAGGATGTAATAGATATCAGTTAATGGTTCCAGCTTCTATCATTGCCCATTTTTAGAGAGGGAAATACTTAGACGCTACAACTTTCAAGGGACAAAACTCTTGAATGGTTCATCGCAGTTTTTCGATCTGAAAATAACTGAGGTGCGTAATTATATAACAAATATTTTTATCATACTATAAGCTCTCTTTTTCGGTTTTCGAGTTCATCAAATAACAATGTATTTTCACTAGAGATGTCAGATTATTAATCTCCTACTCATATTATTAATTTGTAATATTTTGAGTAGGAGAATAATACTGACCCCTGAAGATTAAGACTGACCCGCCAAGATTAATAATTGACCCTCTGAAATTAAGA
>MJUU01044746.1:13416-26073 GCA_002080025.1 Modiolus philippinarum
CTACAACTTTCAAGGGACAAAACTCTTGAATGGTTCATCGCAGTTTTTCGATTTGAAAATAACTGAGGTGCGTAATTATATAACAGATATTTTTATCATACTATAAGCTCTCTTTTCCGGTTTTCGAGTTCATCAAATAACAATGTATTTGGTAAGGGTAACTCTGATGTGAGGGCGGTGTGACCATATTCTTATAACACTACCCTGTAATATTTATGAGTGATCATCAGAATGATAGAGAATTATAGTTGCCTTGAACTGATTATCGGTTGAAATCTATTTATTTTACTCTTTTTTTAGTTAATGTAAATAAAAATCGTTTAAAACAGCATACAGATCGAACAAAAAATAATAGTGGTTTCATTCATGTATCGTATGTTCTATATCGAATTAAATTTTAACAATGAAATGTTTGGAATGGGCTTTTAGAAAATAGATAACGATTCAAATACATTTAACATTATGTGTATTCAATATTAAAGGCTTTGAACCAATAATGAACTTCATATTATTGTTTTTGTTTATATACTTTACCCTTTAGAAATATGATCGTTATGTCGAAAAGGTCGAAAACAAATATTAATGTTTGTTTTGTCCGACATAAACCAATAAACAAAACAGCACCGCTTTTTGTTTCATGGAAACAGTAACTTCCGGTGAAATCGATTAATACTTTTAATGCTTTCAGGCTTTTGTCACCTTTTGAAAGTATACAAAAAAAACATAGTCTAATAAAATTCAGTTGGTTATTTTCAAGGATTTATCAGTGTTATCTTTTAAGATGAATACGACATTTTTATATGTAATTTTTAAGTTGATATCAAAAATATATATAAAGAGAGATTTATACATGGCCATTTTTAATAAAATTTATATACAGAGAGATTAATACATGGCCATTTTTCATATCATGACATTTGTCATCCCGACTTCCGATTTCAGCACGAGGCGTCATCCGAGAGCTGATATTAGTCGAGGGATGATGATCGTGCTAATATGGGGAAAGTTCATATCTTAATCTTAATCTGTGTACGACATGCTTCCAAACAGTACCAAGTCCGGCTGTCCAGAGTTCTTCCTATCGTTGTTTATGCTGTCTTTTGTCTTGTTTGTGTTTTTTTCTGTGTAGTTCCCTGGCAGATTGTGGCATGTAACTGTAATTTCCAGCCGTTGTAGATGTTTCCTGTTATCCTCTCTTTTACATTTATCGATCAAACCGAGGCTGATAACCCTTTTACAGCCCGGATAGCCACATCAGCCTGGGTAAGCTGATATCAGTAGTCTGCTTCTGGATTTATGCCATATGCAAAACTCAACCTATTTTTGCCATATATGTAATTTACCATAAAAAGCATCTATATATCTTTTTTTTTCGTACCGGTAAAATATTTAAAGACAGAATATTAAGATTTACCGATTGAGGTTTAGAACTGAAAACTGTTAAAGCCTTATCAGATTCCAAAATGATTCAAAAAGTGTAAACCCCACTTCAAATCCGTCAATCAGAAAAAAAGGAAACATGTTTATAATAGTCCCTATAGTTTGGTAGCTCAGTTTTGTTCTTTATTTTGGAACTTCACTAGATATTATTATTAAGTAATCATTGCCCAGTACTATTCACCCCCCCCTTTTTTTAAATGACTGGAATATGTCCATTCGTAAGATTTTTGGTGGCAATATTTGTATATCGAGAATGAAATATCAGACGTGACATTTGTGAAACTATCTTATCATTCCGTTATTAGGTGGCGTCAGAACATTTTTGGGAAGATGCTAGCAGCCGTCATGAATGTAGCAAGACAAGTGAAAAAGACTTGTCTTTGATCTATTTTATAGTATAAGTAAATTGGTTATTGTTAAGGTAGACATAATTTTTTTTATTTTAAAAATGTTGTAGGTCTTAGTGCATTGTTTTAAAAATCAAATAAAAATGATATGTCGCCAATCATCTTTTCATGTTATCAGGCTTTGAAAATAAGGCCAAATTCAGTATTTTTCAGTAATATTTATAAAGATTATATAGGGAACTGTGACAACATGCTTATTGTTTAGCTTTCATATGAAATAAATATCAGATAGATTTTTTAATATTTTTTTTTGATATTTCAGTGGTATATACTTCAGCGGTATGTTGATCTTAAAAAAAATATATATATTTCACCGTTTGATTATTTGTTCTCTATCAGTTTTTAAACATCTTTGAGTTATGGTCTTCCAAACGTTTAGATTTTATCTGCACTGAAGAGACATAAGTTGTCGAAATGCGCATATGCAGAAATTAAATTCACAGTGACTTCGGTATTAAGTTATTTGTTACCACAGGGTCGATGCCACTGCTGGTGGAGTGTTAGTCCCCGAGGGTATTCACCAGCCCAGTAGTCAGTACTTCGGTGCTGACCCGAAAGCCGATTCTATTTTGAACCTTACAATATCTAAATTTTTGTAAATTTTGTTGAAAACTAAGGAGTATCTCCTCATGCAAAGCTCTGTCCTCAGCTGATTTTGGCTTTACATTTTGATCACATTGGTTATTTATCCTCTATCAGTTTTTAAACATCTTTGAGTTATGGTCTTCCAAACGTTTAGATTTTATCTGCACTGAAGAGACATGAGTTGTCGAAATGCGTATATGCAGAAATTAAATTCACAGTGACTTCGGTATTAAGTTATTTGATTAAGAGGGATATCTTTATTTTCGGTATTAAGTTATTTGATTAAGAGGGATATCTTTATATAATTTATAAAAAAGACAATATTTACGGGAAAAAGAAGTTTGTTCGCGGGAAAGTATACGTCAATTCATGATGACCTCACAACGAAAAGGCCAAATGAGGAATATTCCAGCTTGAAAATCATCCGACTTGTGTTTTGCAAATGCGCCAATCGAATGCGCCGTGTATTAGTGTCGATCCACCTTAACGAAAAGCGTTTCTTTACCTTTCATAAGGATTTTCTTTCTTTTAAATATCCCTTTATTTGTATGATAAAGAAATTTAAAAGTTCTATTGAAAAGTTTTTAAAGCTGATAATTAAGTGATTCTTATCCCATTAAAAGTATCCTCTATTGAATGAACTTGCTGTATTTTACAGATAGATTCAAAAGCTTAAAAGACATTGACCCCACAGCATAATATAAGGACTTGTTAATTAGTTGGAGTCAAATATTGTTGCTATAAAATCATTAAATTTTACTTATCTCATCGATTTCCAAAATCATGTTCATACCAACAAATATTTCAGAGTTTACACCTTTTATTGATAAAATAAACTTTAATACGAAACTATGATTTGAACATCAAATGTAAAGCTATGTATTATTTGGTAAACATTTAAGTTGGTCGCGGTTGATTTAACGGATATTCATTTAGAAATTTAAATTTATTCAGATGCAAATTTTCAATTTTTACCTTTGAAAAAGTATATTGGATATTAAAAAAAGCATATTTCGGATTTTTAAAGTTGGTTGCCGGACGTACATATGTATTCACCTGCCTCTTTGAATAGTGAAAGTGATCATTTTGTGAATATGTCTTTCATCTAAAATTAAGTGTTTCTAGTGTGATTTATTTGGATACATAAATAACAAAATGCCGAGGCTTGGCCGGAGGGTATGTATACAATTGATTCTTTTTAAAATTCTATCTTTCTACTAATTTAAATTTGCCTTTTACGGGTTGCATATTTGTTACAATAAAACTACAAATTTGCAGTAATTCTATACCTAGCATTTTATTCAACTGTTTTGAACCCTGTAGATAATAGAAAAGATTATCTATTTAAAATCTGATAATCTTTTGGCTATTTAACTAATTATCGTTCCGATATCCATCACAAAGGATTTCTTAGGACTTCTCATCTACTTTCTCTTCGGTATAAGTGATGTATTTGTAATACACTGGGATATATACATTGAAGGTTTTTTTTTAAGATTAAAGAATATATAGGTCTTTTACTCAAGACATGATATGCTTCGTAAAATTAAAGCACTCGTCCATTTGTCCTTATGGTTAGACCGGATATTAAGCGAAATCGTTGGTGGCGATTTAACTGAAGGTACTTTCTACATCACATTTTATCAGCTATCTATTCCGATGTCTCGAGTGTATCCAACTGCAAGGTCTCGGGTCAAAGGTCAAAATGGTCAATAATCCTTGACATAGACCCGGGGGGTAACTTGGTATATTGTCAGGTAGGGACGTGCTAAATTGATCTCGAAAACACGCCCCGAATTTATATACTCGCGTACGTAAAAAACATACCCCAAATTTATATAACAACAATAAATTTAGGACCCAAATATAACAAAATACCATTGATTGGACATGCAAATTATAAAAATCAAGGAAACAAAGCATTAAAAACGTGAAATATTGTACATTCAAAGAAAAAAAATCAATAATTGTGTTGTCTCATAAAAAAAATGCCTTTTTTGCGTTTTTGATACCAAAATTTATCATAAATTATTTTTTCTGTATGCAAATTTATATACCCAAATTTAAACAATTCATGCAAAAACCATACCCGAATGTTTGGCACATCCCTATATACCAAAATAATGGAAGTTACTCCCCCCCCCCCCCGNACATAGACATTTAAAGATGTAATACATATCAGTTAACGGTAAAGGTTCACTTAAAGACGCTAAATTTTTCAAGTTTCATAACTTACGGTAAGACCGGATATAAAGTGAAGTCGTTGGTGGCGACTTTAAATCTCTGTCCCTAGCTGATTTTTGGCTTTTTATTTAGATCATATTGGTCATTTGTTCTCTATCAGTTTTTATAAATCTTAGTTTATGGTCTTCCAAACGTTTTCCAAACGTTTACTTTTTATCTTCACTGAAGAGACATAAGTTGTCGAAATGCGCATATGTAGAAAGTAAATTCACAGTAACTTCGGTATTTAGTTATTTGCATCAAAATAAAAGAAAAATACAATGATTTAGTTATTTTCATCAAAATGAAAGGAAAAATACTATAATTTAACTTTGAAAAATTAAGCCATTGTTTTCTTATTTCTGCATCATGCTGAAGTATTTAACACATGAGAAAGAAGGACAAAGTATTTACTTGCAAGAATGAATTTCGAAATGTGACATATCTTTAATTCACAGTGTCTTCTGAAACACTTCTATTAAAATTAGATAAAAATAAATTAGCAGAACAAAGACGAAAACAATTAGGCGGGATGAAATTATGCTATATGGTAAAATAAGGAGTAAATAAAGATATAACTTAAGTACAGAGATACAAACTTTATAAGACACCGTTGAATTGTGATATGGAAGGCCCTAACAAAACATGCGTCACTTGTCACGAATAGTTTCAGTATAAAGAACGAAATTAACAATGAAGGGATATGGAGTTAATACAAATGAGACAAAGTCACTACAAATACATTGCAAAACTAAGCAATGGAAAAACACTTTTATTGTTGTTCTTCATCCATATGTCCATATGTGCCACTGCTTCTTTTTCACATGAGCTCCGTACAAAGGGGTGATATTGGTTTTTCGTCGACAGGGAAAGCCCTCCACTGCATTAGTAATCGATTGTATTAAAAATGTTAGGCAAACACAAACGTCATAGCTAGAAGCAATTCAAGTCCGGTAGTTAATTAAAAGGACTTGACTACTACTGCTTGATCTAGTCAGACGTAAACAAGATTCGAATTTTTTTTTACATATTTTGCCAAACACTGCATTCAGTACTAGTTTTAAGCATTACATTATCTATGTGGCCATGTTTGGCGCTCAGTGTCAGTTTGGAGCATTACACAACCTTGGTATACAATTGTGCACATTGTCACTGATTTTGAATATGGAACTGATTATTTAGTGAACAAATAGCCAGTGTTAATACGGGACTTTCGAGATAGGTACTCTCGTGTAATTGAATGCGGAAACGATCTCCTCAAATACCAGTACGAAGGATAACTGGATTCCAGATCTATTGAATAGAAATGTATACCACCTCAAAAATAAAGTGTTTATGAAATTGAAGCGTACTTATAATTTGTCCTTCATGACAATTATCAAACTAAATTTTAATTAAACAAACAAGGAATACAAGTTTTTTTTTACCAATTATGGGCCCACGAGGGGCAATGACAGCACAAATAATGATTCTGACATTAATGAGCATAATACTAAAAAAGAAAAACAATTTATATATCATACAGTTGATATATATTATTAATAATAAGATCAGTAAAAAAACATATATTGTTACAGTATAACTATTCTATAAGGCTAAGTTAAACCAGACTCCAAGAGGAACTTCCCAAGGCTATTTAAAATGGTTATATCTTAGCAATTAAAAGTCCAAAGTACTTTATGGAATGATGATAATTGATCAAAATTTACACTTGATTCTTTTATGATATCAAATAATGTTGTTCTAGATTCTGAAAATTTAGTACAATTATTTAAAAAAATGATATTCATCATCCACTTCTAAATTATTACATCTATCCCAAAACCTCCCCTTTACATGTCCCGTTTCCCTATAGTATAGTAAACATACAAATAAAACCCAATACAGGTAGACTACTAACTCCACGACCACAATCTTGAAAGGAGAGAAATTTTGAAAGATGGGTCAAGGGGTGCTCGCCGCTAATCTGCCCGCTAGCTAAAGGAGCATTTTGATTCAGTCAGCCTCATTGCATGCGAAAAATACTGAAGCCTCATCAATTATGACACGTATGCCCATGGATCTAAAAGGGAAAATCGGTAATTTGCATACCCCAGTTAAATGAGGCGATAGGAATTTCTTATTAGACTTTAAAGTTGGGTCATCGCTTGGATATGTTACTTGGCAGCATGCCACTTTGAGAAAATCATATTGCCGCATAAAGTGAAATTCAGGTTATTATGAAAATTCACAAAACGTTATAATGGCCGCCTATGGAAAATATTTAGTGGAGTCTGACCTTAACTCGACTCAAACAACCCGTATTGCGCACTGTGTTAATTTGTAGTGAATGGGTTTTAAATGAAATTCAGAAACACTAATTCCCCATTTCAATAAAATGAAAATGTTTCTTTTTTTTGTTAATTATCTTCGATAAAAATTTAATTCTGAATAACTTTATAAGATAAATCTAATAATTTATTTATTCGATATTTCAAATTATGATTGAGAACCATATGTTCATTTTAACAAATTTCAGGATTTAAACCTTTACTTTTATTGATTTAATATTAACCTACTGAAGAATAAGAATATCGAATACAAAACTACCTATATACCTTTGGAACTTGAAATGTTAAGGTAGTTGATATCAAGCGAACATTTGTGTCGGTAGCACCTGATTTAATGGACCCTTATTAACACAACTCTATTAATTTAGGAACATTTAGACTTAAAATATTACAGTAATTCAAAATATATTCGACTTCACTTTTTGGACGCCTGAATGCTTTCTCTCTGTTTATATGGATAGTGCAAGTGAGGAGTTAACAAAGTAATTGTGAACAATGCATATTATTTTTCAATAAGTGTTATCTTTTTCGATATTTCTGGATAGAAACATTTTACAATGCCTAGACTTGGCCGGAGGGTATGTATAATTTTTTTTTTCTCTTCCAATGTTGATTTTAGATTTAATCTGTGAACTTTTAAAATTGGAACAGATTATGTTCCAAGTGTTGCATGTTTCGTAACAAAAGAACTATAAACCATTTAAAGTTTTTTGTTACTAATCGTACAACTATATATAAATCTGTATATGGTTACACTTAATTCAGTTAAACAGTCATAAGGATATACAACATTGACATAACTATTAGATAAAAGTTACTCTGATAGAAATCCGCTCATTAACAACATTTATCGTTTGGATCTTGTCTTTTTTGACTCCTTTAGTGTATACCTTTCAAAGTATATAGGAGGTACATATTCTTACCATTGTATTTGTTTTAATTGACCCCTTCAGTATGATTAAGAAGTAATATACTCTTGCTTTCGATTTGCCTTAATGGACTCGGAACTGTGCTTTTTAATGTAATTAATTAATGGTGGGTTTTCTTAATTTACTTAAGTGACATTTTCCAGAAATACAACAAATACCCAAGTTGCATTAAAACCGTAAATTTCGTTATGCTGTACACGTGTTTCAAGGAGTAACCTCTCATCAGCAACATTAAAATCAAATAATATGGAAAGCCATAATTCAAAGGTGTCCAAAAAAGAAGTACTCATTCCCAAAAGTATCGAAATAGGAAGCCAAATCCAGTACCAAGGACATCTACCGAGTGCCATACACGAAATGAATCCTCAGTTTTTTTAAGTGGTTACAATTTTGATGAAAACAATAAATTTCTGTAACACGCAAGGTGAAATTTAGAAGTTTGTCTTTTTTCCTCTCAGTACAACTTAGAAAAAGCATACTCTAACGTTGAGCTCCTGTGCTATTTAACTGTCAGTATCATTTAAAAGGACATAGTCTAACATTGTCTTTGTTTTATTGGTCACTGGATTATTTTCTCTTCGGTATAATTTTAAAGAGGGTAACATTTCTTCTTTGACTTTGGCGATTTTCCTTTCAGTATAATTAAGGGTCACCCTTTGAGTTTGACTCGATGGACTTTTGTGCTATATTATTTTCAGTTTAAAGTCAGAAGGGACATACTCTGATGTTTTGTTTGTTTACTAATTATAATTTTGCGAGAAGATAACGATGTGTTTCATTTAATGGTCTCGCTGATATTCTCCTTTCGGTATAAATTAAATTTAAAAGGACACACTTTTGCGTTGTGTTTGTCTTCATGGAACCTTGTGCTTTTTTTCTAATTTTGTTATAATTTAAAAGGTTCATACTCGTACGTTGTGTTTGTCATAATTGACGCATGTGCTATTTATTCCTCAGCATAATTCAGAAGACATACCCTTAAAACCTTGCATTTGTCTTGATGGACTAAGTACATGTACGATATAGAAGGTAGCATGCTCGGCTCAAATTTGTATTTTCCATCTTTACAATTTAAAATGTGCATAGAATTATGTTGTATTAGGAATTTGACTTAATTTGTCGTCTTGTCAGTATTGTTTGCGGATTTGTAAGCGTAAATTTGTTTGCTTTGTTTTATTTGTATCACTTACAGATGTAAGTTGACATATTATATCATCTTTTTGTTTTTCAGTTGAAAAATGGCATGCTACAATACCGGTAATAATATTTTGAAGAAAATGAATTAAAGACTCACATAAACAAATAAAGACCATAAAAAACTGAGAATTTAGAACTCTTATGTTCATTTTGATGGAACTGTCATCGGGTTATTCAACTGTTGAGCATTAATTTAGGAAATCTAGTTTATTTCGATTTTCCAATCTTTTGTCATTTGAGTAACATTGAGGACAGTTCTCGAAGAAAAAAATAATAATGTATTGAACTGCTTTATCAATCTGACTAACATAGAGCCGAATCTCACTATAGTTACCAGTCACTATGAAGTATACCAGTCTTTAAAGAATCATTATCTGCTTTTAAACTCAATATAATAGTTTCCAATGAAAAGATTTCAATACGAATAAGGTTTGAAATTAAGTTGTTTGATAAATAACTGGCGTGATTTTCATTTATGATAACATGTAAATGCCATATGCTTTGAAATACTTATAATCTTGAGTAAGTCCCGATTATTATTCGCTAATTATTCTGTTGTCAAGTAGACATATAAAGCAATGTTGGGGATAAACAAAATGTCGTATGTTTCAGTCACTTGGATAAACTTTTCCTATCACCAACTCTATTGAAATCTATACCTGTTCATTCACATTTGACAAAATTTATCAAATGCATTTATTCAAATATCGAAATTAGGACTTTTATCAATACCTAGTGATCTGGTTATAACATATACCTATAGGCTTTAGTTACAATGTGTTATAATTTTTTACAGTTCAGAAATCTTCTTCAGAAATTTCTATATTTGTTTCTCCTTTCATTTATCCCGCTGTGAGTTCGCCGTATTTTTTCTTTGCACTTCATTTCGTCTCTCCCTCTCTTCAAAGCGTATGATTTGTACGTCATATAAGGAATAAATGATTTATTGCAATAAAATTGACAATATTGACACATTCTCGATTCCCTACTTTAAAAGTATATGCCCCAATATTTGAATATTTTATTGACACAAATGTAAATTTCAATTTGATCATCGACCAGCCTTTGAAATTTATGTTTAGTATTGGGTTTCTAACGATACAAACAAGCCAATTTCCTGTATCATTTTATTGTAGCAATTTGTGAATATATATTAATTTGACAGAAATATAATTTGATATACGTGAAGATATTTTGTAAACTAAATGTACTTTTGTCTTAGAGTTATAAATTTAAAAAGGAGATATTGTAAATTTATTGTAAATCAAATTTAGTATTATTGATTATCACCATATTACATTGCCATATAAATTATCTTTCAGCGATCTCTGTCGTCCTAACACCATCCTTCCGTGTTTGTATTTTTGTAAATGTATCCTGTCTTTTGCCTTCTTGTCTTTTTACGTTCTCATTTTTTGGCAAGTACATGGACTTTTATTTATGTTAATACGCATAGTTTGATTTTTTTTTATTTTACTGTCCTACTGGCACAAAAAATACCCATATTGCATAATAAACATGGTAAACAGTTAATTTTGTGATGCTGTACAATTGTAACCTCATCAAATGCTGTACAATTGTAAGCTCATCAAAAGCACTAAATCTTAAAAAATATGAAAAGCCAAAATCCAAAATAGACAGAAAGAAGTCGTCATTGTCAAAAGAAAATTGAAATAAGGGGTTAAATGCAATACCAAGGATATCCGACGAGTGCGTTACACGGAACGAAGCCTCAGTCTTTTTAAGAAAAAACATGATATTCAAAGTCAAAGCCAACTGATCTTTAAGCATCAATTCAAATATTGTTTAAAACTGTTATAGTCCATCTTATCAAAAATGGAAAGGATAATTATGTAAAAAATAAATGTGCGACAAATAAAGGATGTTCAGATATGAAGTAAATGTATAAAATGTATGTATGCTAATAACCCAAGCAGCCTTGTTATCATTTAGTTTATTTTCCACAACATCAGTATGTCCTTCCAATTATAACCCCAGCAGCCTTCTTATCATTTAGTTTATTTTTCACGACATCAGTATGTCCTTCCGATTATAACCCCAGCAGCCTTCTTATCATTTAGTTTATTTTTCACAACATCAGTATGTCCTGCCGATTATAACCCTAGCAGCATTCTTATCATTTAGTTTATTTTTTACAACATCAGTATGTCCTCTCGATTATAACCCCAGCAGCCTTGTTATCATTTAGTTTATTTTTCACAACATCAGTATGTCCTTCCGATTATAACCCCAGCAGCCTTGTTATCATTTAGTTTATTTTTCACAACATCAGTATGTCCATCCGATTATAACCCCAGCAGCCTTCTTATCATTTAGTTTATTTTTCACAACATCAGTATGTCCTTCCGATTATATCCCCAGCAGCCTTCTTATCATTGAGTTTATTTTTCACGACATCAGTATGTCCTTCCGATTATAACCCCAGCAGCCTTCTTATCATTTAGTTTATTTTTCACAACATCAGTATGTCCTCCCGATTATAACCCCAGCAGCCTTCTTATCATTTAGTTTATTTTTCACAACATCACTATGTCCTTTCGATTATCTATGTCTACCATTTGTTCCTTGCTGTAATTTGTTTTTGGTTATTTTTCCCATTCTATCAATTTTCAAGCAGCTTGTTATTTCTAGACATTTCAGTTATTTTTCTCAATCAGTCTATTCCTTCTGGCAATTTCGTTTTTTCTCCTCCAACCTTTTCCTTCTGACCATTTCCGCTGTTTCTTTGTGTCATTCGGTTTATTTTAACTATATTTTCTCTGTTAATCTGTCCCTTCAAGTCATTTGTTTTTTTTCTTTATACTAGTTTGCCCTTTAAAACCATTCAATTTGTTCCTTGTTAATCTGTCCCTTCAAGTCATTTGTTTTTTTCTTTATACTAGTTTGCCCTTTAAAACCATTTCGGTTACTTTTATCTAACGCCTTTTTGACTAAATTTCGAATATTCCTGCCTGACCATTTCGGTTATTTATAACTATCACTTTCCTTCATTTTTTATATATTTGTCTATCATTCTTTCTCTTCAAGTCATGTCTGTTATTTTCATATCATTATGTCTCTTCTAGTCGTTCCGGTGATTTTCCCCCACAAACCGTGTCATTTCCTTCCATTTTTATATACTTTATCAACTCTAATGAAATATAAATTCACACGAAGACCTCAAAAATTAACACGATATCTTTTAACGTATTCCTTAAGGTATGATAAGTTTTTATATTCTATATAATTCATATAGTATATTGTACCTAAAATATTCATGTTTTACCTCTAACATTTGATTATTGTTTATCACACTGTTAAAAATTGTTTAGGTCCTGAACACAATTTGAAAAATGTTTAGCTTACCGATTATCGGTTATGGTGTACCAATTTATAGGCATTTGTTTATTTGCTTGTCATCTGTTGCATTCAGCTTTCCAACAGTTTACCAGAAAAAACAAAGACAAATTTGTTTGAAACTTAGTCTTTTCTATTGAAATTCAACCTTAAGACTATTGTCCGTCCATTTATCCGTTTGTGCTTCTG
>MJUU01044748.1:25278-38429 GCA_002080025.1 Modiolus philippinarum
TTTTTTTTTTTTTTTTGCTGTCTTTCTAAACGAAACTCTCTCTCTCAAAATGTCAAATCAACGTTTTATATATATGTATTGTCCCAAGATAATTATATAAAGGAACACAGCAAAACTAGAATATTTCAAATATGAACAACTAACATCGTATGTACTGTTAAAACATTGTTGGTAGGCAGTGATGGTTTCTATACCACATATTCTAAAGTTCATTTTAAAAGCTCAATCGGATAGATGTAGGGTTAGATTTCTGTAATTTATATGAAACTGTTCTATCTTGTAAATTCACTTATACCGTTTTTGTTTTTTTTCTATCTTTATAGACTTACAGATGTAAAAATTAAAAGAAACCCTTTGTCACTCTCTCAAATATATAGTCTTCGTAGTTTGTGACAAAGTTTGTGTAAAATGGGACCAGATTGACCAATTGGGTAATTTTTCCCTTACTTTTGTAATCAATTGGGCCATTACATTTTCCCAGGTGAAATCATATTATGCCCACCCCTTACAGATAAAATGAATTGGGGTTTTCATCGCGCAGGGCTGTAATATATTGGGATATTCTATATTAGAAAATAAAAAAAAAACATGTTAAAAAGTTAAAAATTGTCATCTGGTCAAGTTGTTGACGCATATTAATAAATAACGTCAATGTTTGGTAGCAGGACGTTTCTGGCATGATGTAACCTCAGACTTGGGTGTAACAGTGACAGTTCAGCCATAACTAAATCTTGCATAATTATGCAATTTGTTGATATTATAATTGATAATACAATGTTATTGTAGAATTGTCAACCGGGTGAGTAAAAGGATATGGAGTAAATGCACATGAGACAAATTCTCTACAAATGCATGGTAAAAACAAGCAAAGGAACAACGCTAATATTGTTGTTCTTCATCTTGAAGTCACCATTAATGATATTCTTACAATGATTAAATATTGATTGCTAAATGGAGAACTCTGTGTTATGTTTAGTTATGTGTTTGATCGGTTCAAAATGAATTCTTCGTGTCCATAATTTAGAATTTCGTTGAAAGCAAATGAAGAACATTAAGTGTAACCACCTATTCATCAAAGGACTACTGCAACCTTACGTGCTATTTGCGAAAAAGTGTCAAAAAATTGAAAATATTACTTCGGCAACCAAATGTTTGATAAGTTCATTTCAGATCAACATAAATTGACCCTTTTATAACATTATTTTCCCAAGATCACATACGGAACATTCTAGTACATACACATGACGGGGCTAAAATCTCCAAGTCCGAAATCACACAGTGAAGATGAATCGTCTGGTAAGTGTATGCAATTGAACTTTATTTTCACACAAAGTTTCAAACAACTATTGGTAACAAAAGCAGAACTGTTCGCACCTCTTAACTGGTATCAATATGCAATCAGTAATAGTTACATTCGTTCTGCTTCGTATGGAAATCATCGTATTTGATTGGCTACGAGTACTTCCGATCATTTCCGTCACTGTGTTTAATCAGTCAGTAAAACTACATCAGCACCCGACTCCTTGACAACGACAAAAGAGAAAACAAAGATTGCGGAGTAATCTAGACAAAGAAATGGTGCAGCGGCCACGATTTCCTTTGAGTAATCTTGCCTGAACATTTGCATTTTATTTTACGGAATGTAATTATAAGTATTGAATGCTATATTAGTAGTATCATTGTCGTGTAAATACGTGGACTGTAGCACATTTTCACATGAAGCGCTAGCGCGCTTCATTCAAAATGTGCTATGGTCCACGCTTTTACACTCCAATAAAACTACAAAATATTGCATTCAATTCTTAATTGATTTCGTGATTATCCGTTCTTTAAGATTTTTTACCCGTGTATAACACAAATGAGACAAACTAAACTTTTTAGTGTGAATAACTCCTGCACGCAATAAAAATGGCCGTTTTAAACATAATTTCTTTATGATCTGTATTTCTGCCTGTGGACTGTTAGTCCCCGAGGGTATTCACCAACCAAGCACTGGTTAGAAAACTTTTTTTTTGAAACTTGCAATATCTAAATTTAGCCAATTTTTGTTCAAAACTAAGGAGTATCTCCCTTTCTCATACCCTGTCCCTACCTTATTTTGGCTATATTGGTAATTTGTTCTCTATCAGCTTTACACATATTTCGATATATGGATTTCCAGATGTTTTAATTTGATCTGCACTTAAGAGGCATTAGTTGTCGAAATGTGCATAAGCAGAAACCAAATTAACAGTATCTTCGGTATTTTGTTATTTACAATTATTTAACATAAATTTTGTCATTTCGTCTGTGGAGATTATATCGTCAATTTTATCCACCGTTTTATCTACTTTATTGTTTTGATTTATCGATTAGTTAGAGTTTTACGTACAATGAGCAATATTTATTAAGCATGGTTTTTCTCCACACAATTTGTTTAAAATGGTTCGCGATTATGCTTTTCATTTTATGAGGCATCAAGTTCTGTAATAACACTGAAATTTGAAAATAAATAGGTAGGGGCCGGAAGTTTAGCTTTCCATTCGTCCCCTAGTGAGTATGCGGTTGTTCCAGATATAGAAGGGGTCTTTATATTGAATTGGGCGTGGTTTTTCTCCACATAGTTTGTTTAAAATGGTTCGCGGTTTTGCTTGCCATATTATAACTTGTCAAACTCAGTGCCAAGGGAAAATAGGAGAAACGGGTAGGAGGAGGAAATTAAACCTTCCATACGACATTTGTGAGTGTGATCTTATACGACCTATCTAGGAGAGATCAAATTAATCGTTTTCACTAAATATAAGATAGAATTTAAAAAGAAACAACTAGTTTTGATTGCCACTGGAATATTTGGGAAATGGGAAGGGACAGGAAAATAGCCATCTATATGAACCCTTCTCCAATGGATATTTTCTTGTACGAGAAGCGTAGATAGGGCTTTTATACTTCATAGGGCTCGACTTTTCCATATAAAGTTTGTCTTCAATTGTTTGTATTCAGGCTTTCTTTTGAAGAAATTTTGTCTCCGTAATATGATCTGACTACCCCGCATAGATAGGGAATGCGCCTGACAGCATTGTTTTTTGACAGACACTTATAGCAACAGTGCGCTGAACATAACTTTGTTCGTTTGTTGAAGCTTCCTTTGTTTAACACTGATTGCCAAATTTAGGAAATAGTAATGCTTTTTGAATAAACCGTATATTTGCAATGTGAATCCGTAGTGCCCATTTTTACTTGAAAGTCCGTTAAAAGTACGGAAATCTGTAGTGGTAAACACGTCTGTATTTTTAATGTTTGGTCCATTTTCCTCACGAAATTGTTCTACTATTACCAAGAAGCAAACGACCAAACAACAGGGACACAAGTCAATTTACTTTTGCTAAAACCATAAAGGGTTTGCTACCGCGATCTATCACTAGTTCTGACGCGACAATACGTAACTCTTTATGATAGAATTGGGTGAAAACTCATTGTTGCAGAATTATTTGGGTTATGTCAGTTTTAAATTTGGTTATTAGACGCATGTAAGAAAAAATACATCGGATTTCATTAATCTTAATTGTGTAAGCACCCAAATACGCAGCTTATTTGTTGCTCTGTAAAAATGACTAAGTTCAACAACTGATATTATTTGCATTAATTATCAAAAATGAAAATCAAAGTACCATGCACACCTTTAATATAAGAACAACTCGAAGGTTCAGAGCAAAAAGAGGCTATTTGCATTTTTCACTGATTTTGACATTTTTATTGTAAGGAAATTCTAAGAAGTAAATCTTTAATGTGTGAAAATAGCTAACATGTATGTAATCTCAACAAGTTTTTATGTTACAATTCAATAAGGTTGCTATCTGCAATTGTAAAAAATCATTAGAGCAAAAAGGTGCTATCTGGCCCTTTTTGCTCTAATGAAATAAGTTAATATACTGACCTTGATATATTTTTTTTGTCAAGAATACCGCTTAAATGCACGCTAGGAGGCTTCTTGATCTCGCTTGACGGGGTGAATATTGTTCACCTCTAGTTAAAGACCCTCAGGCGACATCAAGATGTAGACAGGAATAAAAGCCCTGTCCTTTATAAAAAGGAGTTTTCTATGTATCGTGTGCATTTTTGTCACATGTACATTCACTCCATATCCTTTCATTTTTTTTCTGTTCATGAAGAGTCGAACCTGATGTCTCCTAAGTAAATACTTGAGTATTACTAAAGAAATTGAGAATAAAATTCTATTACACAAACAACTGAACAAATTTGAAAAGCTAGAAAGTGCATGAACCTGATTAACATGAGCACTTGATTTTCTATGCAATGAATTAGAAAGTAGGAAAGAAATGGGATCTCAGAAAAAAATTTCTTTGTTGGTTCAAATAACTGAATACCGAAGTTACTGTGAATTTAATTTCTGCATATGCGCATTTCCAGCACTTATGCGCATTTCGACAACTTATGTCTCTTCAGTGCAGATAAAATCTTAACGTTTGGAAGACCATAAACTCAAAGATGTTCAAAATGTACATAATCATTATCAGTTAAAAAAAAAGACCTGCAGGTCTAACACTTGCTATTAACTGGAGTTCTTAAAAGGAGCAAGGGTGCAATTCTCTTAATCTTTATACTTTGAAATGAACTACTGCTATGGAGGAAAACCATAAGGAGGAAAAAGGAAGAATCGAGAAAAGAATTGAAGGAATCCCATCACATCATCTTACATTCAATGTTGAAACATTTTAGCGACTTTTTCAAGAATGGTGTGAAATTTGTTTTAAAACAGGAGCACTTCGACTCATTACCTTATTTATTTTCTTTTCTGGTTTGGTTCTTGGCAAATTTTGCTGAGTCAGATAATTTATTTCCGAAAATTTGAGGGTCAAAATTTATTTTCAACCTATGAAGGGCAAGATTATTTTTCATTTTACCCTACTGTACTTGGAATCTGTGTTAGGTGGGTGTGAGGGCAGAACGGTTATTTATTTTCAGGTAGTTGAGGCCAGAACTTATTTTAAAAAATGCCACCCACCTCTTTCACGGGTAAGACAAATGGTGGTAGAAGTTCAGATGACATTAACATGATTTAGGGGTCTAATGGTGAAAATGTACAAAAGGTAAGCAACTGTGAAAATGTACCACGTAATACTATTACAGTTTCTTGCTTCTATAATATTATTACAAAGGCTTTGATTAATGAACCTCAAGGATTGAAGTTTGACATGGGAAAAGTATAAAATACTCTAGTAACTAGCCAATGGTCAAATGCTTACATGCTACCAGATCCCAGATTTCTATCTTAAACCAAAAAATGGAGTAATTTCAAAAACATATTTTGAATAAAACGTATTATGAATTTTTTTCTATTGCATAATGGATCAAAGACACTTTAACTCTTTGACATTATCTGATGTATCAGAGGAAGAAAATTTTTGACAATGGCATGGTATTCCAGACATTACAAAATATGATTTATTCACAATTAAACCTTTGCGTTAGAATGGGTTAGTTATTTAGCTTTAACTAACAGGAGAACTGAAAGAATGAAAGAATCTAAAAGCACAAGCAAACTGAATAGCAAACATGCAAGAAATGAAAAAAAAATGAAAAACAAAACTTAACATGCATAGCTAATTTACAAATAACATGTTCTTCGTCGTCCTTGTCATGCCGCCGTGCGCGGTCCCACACGGCTGAAGAATAGGCCTGCAGCATCCTCTGAGCTTGGAGTATGAGTCTTCCTAATAGAGGCGACACGTTTGCCGTGTTTAGAGACTCATGTCGATGGTTGACGAGATCCTGGTGGATGCGAACTTGTGTTCAGACTCCCGATGTGGCTATAAATATCCGTTGTGCTGAGAATACAGGGTTTATACCCTGTTTTCGCTTTGATATCATCTAAACGGGAGGTCGGATGGACCCGGTCCGATCAATCGACTGGTCATGCCAAGCGCTCGAAGATATTTCTCCAAACATGAGATTCACAACAAGTGACCTTTGATTGCCTAATTCTTCATCCAAAGTTTAATTATTTCTGTTCAATAGAGGATATTTTTTTCGAAGGCGTTTGCTTATGGATTCAATAATTTTACGTTTTCCCTCAGTGCCTGATGGTTACGCTCCGCTTGAGTATACCGGCTATTCCTTCATGTAAGAGATCACGAAAAGTTTAAATACTAAAAAGTCAGCGGACAATTGCGGAAAATTTCCGAAGCAGTACAGCGCAGATAGCGGATAATCTTTCAGTAGTTTAATAATTAGGAATAAGTTTGCAGAGAGATGCAGGGAATCTTCCAAACAATTTAATACTTTACAGGAAAAGTCGGCGGACAATTGCTTAGAATCTCCCTAGCAGTCTTATACATAGGAAAAAGTTTGTGGATAATTACAGAGAATCTTTCAATAGTATAATACTACAGAAAAGGTTTGCGCAGAATTGTGGAGTATGTCCCAGACAGTCAGCGGAAAATTGCGGAAAATAAAACAAGTAGTCTTATACATAAGAAAAAGTCAGCGGAGAATTGCGGAGAATCTTCTTGTAGTCTACTACTTAGTAAAAAGTTTGCGGAGAATTTCGGAGAATCTCCAGAGCAGACTAATACTTAGGTTAAAATAAGTGGAGAATTGCGGAGAATCTCCCCAGCAATCAAATGCAAAAGAAAAAGTTTGGGGAGAATTTGCGGAGAATCTTTCAGTAGTCTAATACTGAGGAAAAATATTGCAGAGAATCTCCTAAGCAGTGATATACTTAAGAGAAAATAAGCGGAGAATCTTTAAGCAGTCTAATTCTTGTGAAAAAGTAAGGGGAGAATTACAGAGAATCTCCCAAACAGTCTAATACTTAGGACAAAATAAGCGGAGAATTATGGAGAATCTCCCAAACAGTTTAATACTTAGATGAAGAACAACAATAAAAGTGTTGTTCCTTTGCTTGTTTTTTACCATATATTTGTAGAGACTTTGTCTCATGTGCGTTTACTCCATATCCTTTTGTTCACCATTTAGGAAAAAGTCGGCAGAGAATTGCAGAAATCTCCCAAGTAATCTAATACTTAAGAAAAAAAAAGTCAGCGGAGAATTGCAGAAATCTCCCAAGCAATCTAATACTTAAGAAAAAGTCAGCGGAGAATTGCGGAAAATCTCTGAAGCAGTCTAAAACTTAGGAAAAAGTCAGGGGAGAATTGCAGAAAATCTCCCAAGCAGTCTAATACTTGGGGAAAAGTCAGCAGATAATTGCAGAAAATCTCCCAAGCAGTCTAATACTTGGGCGAAAGTCAGCAGATAATTGCAGAAAATCTCCCAAGCAGTCTAATACTTGTTGAAAAGTCAACAGAGAATTGCAGAAAATATCCCAAGAAGTCTAATACTTGGTGAAAAGTCGTAAGAGAATTGCAGAAAATATCCCAAGCAGTGAATTGCGAAGAATTTCCTTCCCTTCCCTTAACTTAACCTTACTATTTCCCTGACTATTTCCTAAGTTACCCTTCCATTACTAGACTCGTTACCCATTCCCTAAATATAACCCTAACCCTTTTCCCAACTATAACCCTCACCCTTTCCATTAATATAACCCTGGAAAATCTCCAAAGCAGTCTAATACTTGGGGAAAAGTCAACAGAGAATTGCAAAAAATATCCCAAGCAGTGAATTGCGAAGATTCCCGGCCTTCCCTTAACGCTCACTCTGACTATAGCCCTTACCCCTTTTCTGAATAAAACCTTACCATATCCCTAAATATAACCCAAACCTTTTTTCTAAATAAAACTTAAACATATCCCTAAATATACCCCTAACCCTTTCCCTGACTACAACTCTAACCCTTTCTCTTACTATAACCCTAACCCATTCCCTAAACCTTTTCCAAAATATAACCCAAACCCTTTCCTTAAATATAGCCCTATAACACTTTCCCTGAATATAATCCTAACCCTTTCCTTGACTGTAAACCTAACCCTTTCCTTGACTGTAACCCTAACCCTTTAATGACTATTACCCTAACCTTTTCCCTGACTATAACCCTAACCCTATCCCTGAATATAACCCTAACCCTTTACCTGATTAATATCCCTAAACATTTCTCTAAATATAACCTCAATCCTTTACCTGACTTTTCACCTAACCTTTTCCCTGACTATCAACCTAACCCTTCCCTGACTATAACCTCTCACCCTTTCCTTGACCATAACCCTTACCCATTCACTAAACCCTTTCCAAATAACCCTAACCCTTTCCGTAACTATAACCCTAACCCTCTCCCTGACTGTAACACTAACCCTTTTCCCTTACTATAACTCTAACCCTTTCCCTAAATATATCCCTAACCCTTTCTCTAAATATAACCCTTACCCTTTCCCTAACTCAAACCCTAACCCATTCTCTGAATATAACCCTAACTATAACATGTATAACCCTAACCATTTCCTTGACTGTAACCCTTAGTGTTTCCTTGACTATAACCCTAACCTTTTACCTTACTACATTTTGTACTATAACAAGAACCCTTTCCTTGACTGTAATACTAACCCTTTCCCTGAATGTAACCCTAACCCTTTCCTTGACTGTAGCCGTAACCCTTTCCCTAAATATAACCCTTACCCTTTCCCTATCTATAGCCCTAACATTTTCCCAAACTGTTACCCCTTTCCTTTCCTTTACTATAACACTAACCCTTTCCTGAAATATAACCCTAACCCCTTCCCTGATTATAACCCTAAGCATTCCCCTGTATATAACCCTAACCTTTCTTTGCAATTTTCTGCTGACTAATTTTCCGAAGTATTCATTTTTTTAGAAGATTCTCCACAATTCTTCGTTGACTTTTTCCTAAGTATTAGACTGCATGGGAGATTCGCCTCAATTCTCCTCAAACTCTGTGCAAAGTATTAGACTGCTGAGAGGTTCTCCCCTTACTTTTACTTGAGTATAAGACTACTTAAAGATTCTCTGACATAATTCTTCGCTAATTTTTTCTTAGGTATGAGAGTGCTTGGATGATTCTCTGCAAATTTTTTCCTAAGTATTAGACTATTGAAAAATTCTTCCGCAAATCTCAGCAAACTTTTCATATGCATTAGACTGCTTGGGAGACTCTCCACAATTCTCCGCAAACTTTTTCCTAAGTATTATACTGCTTGGAAAAATTCTTCAAGATTCTACACAAACTTTTTCTTGAGTATAAGACTACTGAAAATTCTCCGCAATCCTCCGCTGACTTCTTCCTAAGTATTAAATTGCTTGGGAGATTCTCTGCAATTCTCCACAAACTTTTTCCTAATATTAGACTAATGAAAGATTCTCCGTAATTCTCCCCTGACTTTTTCCTAAGTATAAGACTACTGAAAATTTCTGCAATTCTCCGCAAACATTTTCTTATGCAAAAGACTGCTTGGGAGATTCTCCACTGACTTTTTCCTAAGTATTAGATTGCTTGGAAGATTTCCCGCAATTCTCCGCAACTTTTGCCTAATATTATATTACTGAAAGATTCTCCGCTGATTTTTTCCTAAGTACTAAATTGCTTGGGAGATGCTCCGCTATTCTCCGCTGACTTTTTTTCTAAGTATTAAACTGTTTCGGAGATTCTCGGCAATTCTCCGCTAATTTTTTCCTTAGTATTAGACTGTTTGGGAGATTCTCCGTAATTCTCCGCAAACTTTTTCACAAGAATTGGACTGCTTTTTCCTAATATTAGTCTACTGAAACATTCTCCGCAAATTCTCCGCTGACCTTTCCCTATGTAAAAAGATTCTCCGCGAATCTCCGCAAACTTTTCCTATACATTAGACTGCTTTGGAGACTCTCCACAATTCTCCACAAACTTTTTCCTAAGTATTAGACTGTTTGGAAGAATCCTTCAAGATTCTACACAAACCTTTTCTTGAGTATAAGACTACTGAAAATTCTCAGCAATTCTCCACTAATGTTTTCCTATGTATAAGACTGCTTGGGAGATTCTCTGCAATTCTCTGCTGACTTTTTCCGAACATTAGACTACTGAAAGATTCTCCGCAATTCTCCGCTGCCATTTTCCTTAGTATAAGACTACTGAAAATTTTCCGCAATTCTCCGCAAACTTTTTAATATGTATAAGACTGCTTGGGAGATTCTCTGCTGACTTTTGCCTAAGTATTAGATTGCTTTGGAGATTTTCCGCAATTCTCCACAAACTTTTTCCTAATGTTAGACTACTGAAAGATTCTTCAAGAGTCTCCGCTGACTCTTTCCTTAGTATAAGTCTACTGGAAATTATCCGTCATTCTCTGTATAAGCCTGCTTGGGGATTCTCCGTAATTCTCCGCAAACTTTTTCACAAGAAGTAGACTGATTTTTCCTAATATTAGACTACTAAAAGATTCTCAGCAATTCTCCGCTGACTTTTTCCTATGTATAAGACTGCGTGGGAGATTCTCTGAAATTCTCTGCATTTTTTTTNAGTTGGTATTTTTCATGATCTCTTACATGAAGCATTAACCAGTATACCAACCTTTGATCACCTGATGCCTTCCGTTGGAGACCACTGGAAAAAAGCATCGCCTTTGTTGGCCATCCTCGGAGAGTGGGTGACAAGGGTGATAAAACACTTTACTTTCTTACATGGTACAACAAACATCCAATCAACCAGCTCCAAATAAAAAAGAAAATCTAATGATACTGTTTCCGAGGAAGAAAATACCAACTGGTATTTCTTTTCTTTATTGTGTTGACTGGAACACCTGAAACGCCTTTATCTAAAATTAATCTTTTGTGATTCAATAGACTATACAAGGCATTGTTGGAACCCTCAAAAATGTATCCAAAATGCGACAAGGTGATATTCTAATTGAAACTCTGACAAAACATCAAAGTTAAAATTTAATGTAAATCTAAAAAATTCTGGACTTGACAGTTTCGACCTCTCCACACAGAACATTAAACAGCAATGGAGCTATTTTGCGAGATATGAGCCAAATCTCTCTGAACTCAGTGATTAAGAAATTTGTGACGAATTTCATCACAAGGCGTCACAAAGACCTTACGATTCATTTCAAAGAAATCAGGTACAGCAGTTAAAGTTAATACATTACTTATAGCCTTCAACTCATCAGTCCCCCTACATCTTTAAAAATAGGAACCTTTAGTAGACAAATTTCTACCAAACCCAGTGAGATGTTTCACTTGTCAAAAGTTTGATCATGGTATCAAACAATGCAGCGGCAAATTGAAATGTTCTAATTATGCAGAGGAGGAACACAAGGGCACTGAATGTAGTAATGCACAAAAAAGTGCAATCTGCGGTGGTGAGCACATGGCCTCCTCACGAAATTGTCCTCTTTACACCAGCGAAAAAGAAATTTTAAAACTTAAAACAGAGAAAAATGTTTCATACAAAGACATACGCACGTCAACAAATTTCCTCTTTAAACAAAGTTTCAACAACCTCCACATATGCAGACAAAGTAAAAAAATATAACTGCGTGTCGCATGTGGAGACTCAAACAATATTATATTGGCTATATGACAGTCAGAATTCCAAAAAATTATCAATCGAAACTGTACCAAAAGAACAAATAATCACTCTATTAAAATTTAAATCATCAACTTCTTCCAAGTCAACACAATCGTCACAATCTGGTTCAAAATCTTCCTCACAGCCTTAACCCACTTCGAAAGAGAATCCAGGTCTTCATCGTTTCATCCATTTTCTGGCATTGTCCTCTACAGCATCCATAAGTAGCTTAAAATTTTGATCCCAGTTGATGGATCGTGGTTCACGGAATTTTGGTCCCTTTGCAAGGACTTCACGGAGAGACGGATTTTCGATGATATTCAAGTCTCCCGTTATGACGTGACCACAGGGACTATATTTGTAAGGAGAATTTGAACATGAACAATCGGGTGGTTTAGACTTGATATCGTCGCTGGTAAGGTTTTGCAATACATGTTTATGGTTGAAGTATAGTTTCTAAAGATTGTTTATATAAAGAATTCTATTTTGTAAGTGGTAAAGAGTACAGTTTTGTGCGAATTTGATGCAATCCTAAGGGTTAACAAACGAAAGGAAGTGGGCCCTGTATAGTTACATCATGAAGTGTTGGTGATGTATAATGGCGATGGCCATGACTTCGTTTTCGTCTAGGATTATTGTCAAAAATGCGCATCACATTTATATCATTACACCTAGGGCTGGATAGATTACCAATACTGTCAATTTTGTCGTTACAACCATACGGTATTGCCGTTCCTAGTTTACGTGTCCAGTATTCTTCTTTTTGTCTACGAAGAGGTGTACTTAGGTTGGGATTGTTAGAACGATGATATATTTTTTTCTATAATGCGTACTTTCATGGAGAGAATGAAAGTTTGTTCCTTTGAGGAAGATTTTGAACCAGATTGTGACCATTGAGTTGACTTGGAAGAAGTTTAATAGAGTGATTATTTGTTCTTTTGGTACAGTTTCAATTAATATGTTTTGGAATTCTGACTGTCATATAGCCAATATAATATAGAGTTTTTCACGGTAGCCCATAATGCCTTGCGCGCTGCAGGAGTTCCGGTTTTTACAACAACAACAATGAACACGTGGTGGAAGGGAACCGTCACCGTTAACGTAGAAAATATCACTTATACCGTTCGTGCCAACTAAGAAATCGACTGTAAGTTATATTAATCTGTTTGTTTTTTCAATGTCAGGTAGTATATTAAGATAAACAGGACATGAAAAAAGCTTATTCTGTCGAATAAGAGAGGAAAGAGTGATCGCATGATCATATCATTAGACACTGAGATTAGACATCACATCAGTTCTCGAAATCCGAAGCTTTCGCTTTGTAGAAAGTGATAATTTTTTTTTTTCATTATGCTGTTTTTCATCTGAATAAATAAAAACATCCATGTTATTTAGCTTGTGGAAGTGTTGTTGCCAAATCCGTCAAAATGGCCCGAGCTGAAGTCCGACAGTCAAAGACATGTATGTCTCTGCCCATGATTGGTACACTGCCTCAAAATATTTAGTCAGTTGCATTTAATCCAGAATTGATGATAACTCACACATCCTGATAGATATCTGAGGTTTTTTTCTTTTTTTTTTTTTTGGAAGGGGGAGGTAATCTCTGGGGATGCAAAACTAATGAAATTTTTTATATTACTAGCATCCATTGATTCCACAGTAGCAGATATTATAGGTATGTTATTTTCAGAGGAAT
>MJUU01044750.1:33259-47783 GCA_002080025.1 Modiolus philippinarum
TTTGTTTAAATTTGACAAAAGTTGGCTAACCGAAGACTTGTTTGCCTTTCTTGGTATTTTGGTAATATTTGATTTCCAATGACACCTTCTGACATCGACGTTGTACATAATGTACCGATTCAGAAATTCCGTACTCGCGAATTTTGTCTTGATCAATCAGCGACGTCGTGAACAGTCACAATCCCAAAATGCCGTACAATTTCTGAATTGGTCCATTGTGCACTGTGCTTTGTGACTGACAGTGTATATGTTTATTATAGGCTGTAAAGGATTACTTTTGTGCATCGTGATTTTCATTTTCAGGGTTTCAGTGATTGATTGATGCCCTTATTTCACTGTGTTTCGTGCATGCAATAAGAAGCAATGCAAGCCAAATTCTTACTTTTCGTTCATCGACTTTAATATTTTTCTTTTTTTTATTTTTCAGACCTTCATCCTCGACGTAACATTATCTACATAGTATATATAATTCAAAATGCTAATAAGAAACAGATATGACACACATGCATACCGTGAAAATGTCATCTACATCTAGTACATGATTTTGTCTCAAAAATTAACCATATTACATGCATAGCCATAGGAACATATTTTCATCATTTATTGTACAAAAAGGTCAAAATAAAAAAGTAATGACTGACCTGTCTCGGCCAACTGGTCCAATATCTTTGATGTGAATAGGCCGCCCGGTCAAAAGAAGCAATTGTGAGTTTGAAAACTTTGACAAAAAACAAAACAAACAATTACTTTCTTAAAGATTGGGCTGACCAATTTTTTACTGCTGATCACTGCTTGTTGTATGTTTATCTTCGTCATCCTCGTAAATCACCCATCTGTAGCGCTAAGATTTAAAATAATGTTGTTTAGCTATGTTTTTGTATGTTTTGGTTTTTCTTCCGGTTGAGTTCCCGACTGTATAATTTCGGACCGATGACGGAAAAAGCGATTCCGTAATTAATTCATTAAGTTAATTAGCTAAGTGCAGGCACAATTGCTTATATGCCAATGAAGTTTTAAAATGGCACAACCATCCCAACTTTTTTATATATGAAGCTTAGTCGTAGTATTTGTTGTGTCTGCAGCAACCTGGCTAACAAAAAGCGTCTCATTAATTTAGTAGTATAGATGAGTTGTGGGATGAATAGTGAGTGATGTGGCAAAAGGACAAAGTAAAAAAAGCGACTTCCAGGCGATAAATATCACTGTTGATGAAATTTAAATTTTGCCTCACTAAAATTGTCCAATCTAAAACATATTCATAGTACTGTATCCTCGATTGTTATATACATTTGTACACCTTTTCCCTGTTTATGTAATACAACCATATAATCTCCATATTCATTGCAGATGATTGCACAAGATTTCAATATGATCATAATATAATTACAGATTTTGAAGCGGTGACCTCGATATAATCAGTCAAATCAGAATAGTATAATAGCGATATTTGTCAACAAAATATTAAGTGTTTTGAGATTTGTGTCCGTGAGTATTGTTTTGAGATTTGTATCCGTGACTATTAGTAAGGTGCCCAATGTCCAAAAAGACACTTAGTTTGTGAGTTTGGGTAACGGAATAACCCATGACTAATGTTTGTTTTATAGGCTAGGATAATTTTTAATTTTCTTATTGTTTAATGTCTTAGAAAGTTTCCGTGATCACTATTTTTGTAATTTCTCATTTTTAAGGGGTACCCTGTAGCAGAGCTATAGATATGGTATATTTTAGTTTATTGAAGTCAGTAGGAGTCTCTGATATCGTAATGAGAAGCTATTTTTTATGAAAGTCCAGACCTAAAATATTGTTTTGCTGGCCAGAATGTAACTTATTATTCATTGATTTTTACAATTTGTCGATGTTAAGTTTTGGAATAAAAAGGGTCATTTATTTCAGACATTTTCGTTGAATGCAACTTTACTTGCATGAATTTTCGGAATGTTTTGATTTAAACGGAAACACAACTATCAGCTCTACATATGTGCCAAAAATCATGGGTGTCATATACATGTATCTGCCATTTCAAAGAAATCAACAAATAAAAGCAGTTAACCCCAAAATTTTACGTTAATCTGAAATTATTGCGTAACAAAATCAGAGATGATCTACCAATGAAATAAAAGAGACAACAGGAAACGCCTACAATGACTGAAAATTTTAATTACATGTCACAATCTGCTAGGGAACTACACAGGAATAACGCAATTGAGACAAAAGACGAACGTAAACAACGATAGGAAGTGCGAATTAAAAGCAATATTCCAGAAAGACACGTCCAAGAACACATTATCAAAATAATTCTACCTTTGTTTGCTGAACTTGTGTTGAACACGTTAATATCTCATGTATTCTTAATTAATGAATCTTAAAAAGTGAATATTCAAATTGATCCAGGTTTTCAAAAATTTAGAATATAGTTTATTTCTTTCATCTAATTCCAGAACATATCATCTACAAATAAAATACAACAACGATGTAGCGATTTATTTTCAATAGGATTTTTTATTCACATCAAAGTTGACATAATCGATCATTTTCATAATAATTTCAGGGTTGATACTTCAGTGAATTATCAACATTGAAAAAGCGTCGAATATACGTCGATACTTCAACGTTGAAAATTTCCCGGGGAACCGACGTAGAAAATGGGTTGAAGCTTCAACATTGAAATCAACCACGTTGATATAACGTAGAAATACCGTTGATCCACGTCATCACCATATTCCAACAATAGTTCCACGTTGAATCCACGTCGAGTGCCTGATGGGAATAGAGATACCGATATTGTTTATGACGTCTGTATTTTGCCTGGTGCATGTATAAGATTCCCAATTCTAATTGGCCTTATAGGAAGTTTGCACCTTATGGTGGAAAATACATAAAAGTTGGACAAAGTTTTGTGTCAAACAACTTGCATACTAAGTTTTAAATTTGTTTGCAATTTCGTTATGAGCCGTAACTCCACATTTTCCATGGGCATAACCCTAGAATCAATTAGACCTCTTGAAACCAAAACAAAACCTGGCCCGAGTTTTGTAGTTTACAACTTAAATACCAAGTTTGAAGACTACCTGTAGTTTTGTCCACAAGGTATCTGTCGGAAACCCCATAATGTACAAAATTCAAAATTTCGGGAGACAGAGATAAGACACAGGGTTGGACGCCACAACTTCGTAGGGCTGGGTATATACTGGCTACAAGTTAAGAACCGGACAAATATATAAAATATTCAAAGAGGAAAAAGAAAGAGAATGTAGTTCGTGCTTACCATTCATATGATATGACATAAATTACACCTGAAAGAAAAAGTTCTATTTTGAAATCATTTCCTGATTTTATACTTTACACAGATGTACAATATTACACGTGTAAAATGCACATTGATCATTACCCGAATGATTTTAATAGAACATAGAATATATTTTATTGATCAAATTACTAGCACATATATACAATAACATGAGCATGTTCATTAAATAAGAAAATATAAGATCGATTAGATATTAAGGTACAAAAAAGGTGCATATGAACATAGAACTCATTCCAATTTAAATTTGCAATTCCAATGATTGCAAATCTTGTGCCACCATTTTTGAGAGCTACCAATTATTGTAAATAACCCAAATGCGGAATTTCATTGGACTTTACCAAAATCATATTTGGTTATTGATGTAGGAGCACACTTTTGCACAATTTTAAAAACATGGGAATTTCAAAATCCCATGGGAAAATGCATTTTCCCATGGGATTTTTATTTCCCATGGTATTTTTATTTCCCATGGAATTTTGAAATATTCACGCGGGAGAAAAAAATCCAAAGGGAAGTTAAAGAAATAAAGTGAGAAATAATAATCCCATAAGAAAAATATAAGTCCCAAAATCCAATAGGAAATAGTAAAATTTCATGGGAAATAGCGTTTTCCACTGTGATTTTGAAATTCCCATGTTTTTTTCAATTTGCTATTTGTAAAATTCTGCTAACATATAGATTTACACGTATGATTTTGTAAAATCCCAAGCAATGACGAACATTTTGGTGATTCACACTACTTGTTAGCTCTCAAAAATGGCGGCACCAGATTTGCCATCGCTTGAATTGCAAATTTAAGTTTTATGAGTTACTGTGAAAGTACTATTGTTCGTTGGGTTCCAATTTTCGTTGATTTCGTGGTTCGCTTGAACCACGAAATTAAGTTCCCAACGAAATGCACTTTTCCACAGAGTTTTAATGCATGAAATTTAAAACCACGAATTTAAGAACCCACGAAATAGTGATATTTATAAAAACCACGATAATTGATGTCCACGAATAAAAGTACTTCTACAGTATATGATAACAATGGAAATTGTGCGAACAAGTTCAGCATATAATAAAGATATGTTATTTATTATCAAATTTCCCGAAAACATGAATTTTTAAAATTTATAAATCACCTTATGTCGCTCGTGTGAAATCTTATAAGCACTTAAATATATTGTTCGATTCCCTACAATACATTTTAAATTTTGTATGAACATCTTGAAATTTTTTATAAAAAATCGGAGTTATTTCTCTTTATACGTGCACAATATGTTCTTTCGATAGTTTAATTAAAACATTGTATTTTCAGACAGAATAGAGGCAACATGTGATAGACTCACAGCTAGTAACCTTTGGCTCTGCAACATCCGTGAGGAGATTGTCCGGTTGTGGCGGAGGAGACTATACGCAAGTTAGTATATACGAAAAAATCGGAATTATCCTTCTTATTGTTCCCAAAATGCAAAATACAAAAATAATACGCTATGCTTTCAGAATGTTGTACTTAATTGTTCCATTGAACATGAGAAAAAAAATCACACTCTTTCATTCAGGTCATGTTTATGACCAAGATACGAGTTATATTTTCAATATTTTTCATCGTTAGATTCTCCTGTAATTATTGATATTTTCAGATATATTGAAATTACATAAACGTAGTGATGAGTAAAAAAAACAGTCAAAATCATTGATTTGATGCTTACCGAGATTTGTTTTGTATACAAAGTACACACCATTCTAATATGACGATCTTCAATGACTTTGTATCTGAACCTGTTGAAAAAATAATCAATAGTCCTAAACAAACGGAGGTACTTTTGACAATGTCATCAATAGTCTTACATCAGTTTTTGCAACGCCACAGACAAGCTTAAGGCGTAAAATGGCGTTTTATCAATATGTACTAGGACGAATTTTTCTAATACGAACCTTGTAAGTGTCCGATTGGAATCGTAAAAGAATAACAGTGGCCATATATTTCTATTATTACAAAGGGTTTTCATTTTTTGGTATCGACTTACTTCTCACTGTAAAGTACCAGTCCATACATTATTTCTTAATGTGTTGTCTACAAATTCATCGTATATTCATTTAATTTCTATATTTCTATCTTCTTTTAAGTTTCCGGATTTCGATGAAATTTTCCATGTAAGTACATCAAATGAAGTTGAATTCCAAGGCGAAATAAAATCGGTTTAGCTATTTTAATGTTTGAAATATGACCGATTGAAAAATAAACCAGTTACGTCGTTTTCACATAGAATCTATGTTAAACGTAAGTAGTTAACTATGGCAAAAAGCCGTAGGTTTTCAAAAAACGTTTTTGAAAACCTACGGCTTTTTGTCATAGTTAACTACTATCTACGGGACTAACGAAAATAAGCAATTGTTATTCACTACAGCTGAGACGGGTAAAACGGGCTAAATTCTTAGTTCACTCACNACTCTTTATAAATAATTGGATGTTGGGTATTTGTTTTCATAACAAAATTAATATTTATTTGCTGTGTCGAAATTTTTTTTACAATTTTAAAATTTTGATATTACCTATTATAATGGTTCTATTTGTTTGCGTAAGTACTAAAAAAGTGAAAAACGGAGTTATCTCCTCCTACCCCAGGTCTACCCCCTTAAGGCGTAAAATGGCGTTTTATCAATATGTACTAGGACGAATTTTCCTAATACGAACCTTGTAAGTGTCCGATTGGAATCGTAAAAGAATAACAGTGGCCATATATTTCTATTATTACAAAGGGTTTTCATTTTTTGGTAACGACTTACTTCTCACTGTAAAGTGCCAGTCCATACATTATTTCTTAATGTGTTGTCTACAAATTCATCGTATATTCATTTAATTTCTATATTTCTATCTTCTTCTAAGTTTCCGGATTTCGATGAAATTTTCCATGTAAATACATCAAATGAAGTTGAATTCCAAGGCGAAATAAAATCGGTTTAGCTATTTTAATGTTTGAAATATGACCGATTGAAAAATAAACCAGTTACGTCGTTTTCACATAGAATCTATGTTAAACGTACAGAAAATAATAATAATCTTCTTTGAATTGTACGTTGATGAAAACGTATCCTACAATTTTTCTGCAACAAGGAAATGTTTTAAAATAATACCCGTTTTAATGGTGTAAATTTTATATAGGGTCACCGAATTCACTTCGCCGGTATGAATAGTTGAAATAAGAATAAATACGCCAAAAATTGATTTTTTCGATAAAACCCGCTGTCAAAATAGCGACGTCGTCGAAAAAAGTCATGATTTCGGGCGTAATTTGAAAGATGAACAACTATTCAGCGATCTATACCACGAAACGAACTCGGTGACCGTATAAAAAATTATATCAATAAAACAGAAATTTCTTAAGCAACATAAAAGTTGTAGTTTTTCAGAAAAAATGTAGGATACAGTTTAAAACGACGATAATTTAAAGTGTAAGTTCAGATTATTTTACATTCATTCTAAATAAAATTTATAACATTCACCGATAGAGGCGCTTATTTACGTACCTCTCACCTTAAGTGGCATAACTCTTAAAATCACTTGCATGTTTGTTTTGATCATGTCCATACATTTAGTCTAAGCTCCTCAGTAACAATCGAATTTAATCTTTTTTTTCACATCAGTGACTAAAAACATCTTTAAAATTGCCTGTTTCAAACGCCTTCCCGATTTAAATGAGTTATTTCCTTTAACCTGGGTCTACTACCTTAAAATGCAAACTGTTAAAGAATAATAAAAAAAATATCCTCATATGAACATGTACTTAATGCTATCAAATAGTACAACAAAATCTGGTTATCATATTAAATTAACAAATGAAAAGAATCATATGAATTAAAACCCTAATGCGCACTTATTGCATATTTACAATTTGTCAGGAACCGAAATCCAAAGGGCAAAACGGCAAAGGAGGCCCAAAGTTAAGGAAAATTTGTTTACCGTACTGGTCTCGATTTTGTTCAGGAAATTAGCACGCCAAATAAAAAAAAACATATTTGCAGTAAAAAGTTTGAAAAGTTAACTTAGTAATTGAGGTGACAATGTTATTCATGGCATTCTAAAAAAAAAATAAAAAGAAGCATGGATAGATGGCTGAAAGAACAGAAGCAATTTAGTTGAAAGCTACAAGAATATATATTATGAATTCGTAGGCTAATTACTTTGCATGCATAAACAAAGGATATCTCCTCTCGTATTCTAAATATCCCCAATCAGTAAAATCTCCATAAGCATCAAAACAATAACATTGACAGTTTTTTCTTATTTATTACCAAGCTTTTTCCGATATAATCGAAAATATCAATAACTAACGATGAAAATATATTTGTACAGTAACTGATATCTTAGTCAAATACACTACAAGAATGTCTCAATTTTCGTCTAATTTGCCCTGAGACGATGGATATTGCGAGAGTTCTACTTTTTCTACGACAATAGAGTTTGTATGTTTAAAATCCTGAAAACATTTACCACAGAAAAGCATTGTTTAATTTTGGAATTTTGACGCAATAAAAGAGACGATTTCGACTGTTTGCACGACCTAACTTTAATTCAAATCTTTTTAGGAATCTGTTGGTTATAAATGATTAATTGAAGTACACAAACAGTTGAATTTTGATGAAAATTATCATTTTCATGAAGTGGTACGTAATATTATTTCTTTAGGTTCAAAAATCTTGAAAATTCAGTTGCCTATTTTATTGGTTTCAATTGTAATCACCAGTGAAGCTTAAACAATGATAACAAGTCCATTCAAAAACTCGGTCCAATAAAAAGACATACACTTCTCTATCAGCTTTTACAGGTGTTTCGGTTTATGGACTTCCTTATGTTTTGGTTTGATCTGCACTGAAGAGACATGAGTTGTCGAAATGCGCAAATGCAGAAAATAAAGTAACAGTAACTTCGGTATTTTGTTATTTAATCAATTTCATACCTTCACTTTTTGCATTATTGTATATTTTATATTGCTGACAATTATTTTGTATCTGAGGGTGGCTAGTTTTGTTATTTATTTATTCATTATCGTGCAGTTTCGCTTTAAAAAATACCCATGCTCCTGTTTCATGCAGCACTATTTCAGCAAAATAAATTACCTGATAAACGAAAGCGAAAACGATACAAATTTGATCTTTTTAATTGCCTTGTCTTCGCACTTCTTGTTCAGAGGTATACATATCTACAAGGCAGGAAATTTAGCCTTAGTATGAAGAACAACAATAAAAGCGTTGTTCCATTGCTTGTTTTCCCACGTATTTGTGGAGATTTTATCTCATTTGCTTTTACTCCATATCCTTTCATTGCTTATTTTAGGAGTTTGTCTCTCCTGCAGTGTGGAGTCCGTAAACAGATTCTCCTTGCGAGAGGTGTATGCTCTTTATACATTTCAGTTATGGTGTACTTGTTCCTGAGAGAATTTTTCATATGGATGCACTATCATTATTTCAGACTTTGGCATTTTATTTTTTGTGTTTCAAAATTATTATTCTGACCACCTAATTGTTGTGCCCACATCTCATAATTTTATTATGCTAAGTTTTCTTACTATTTACTCGATGAATGCCCTGTGGTTGTTTAAACGTTGTGTTTGTCTTCTATTGGTCTTTTTGTCGGGCAAAGGATGACAGCAATTGCAAGAATACTTTGCCAGTTGATTTTATGTTTGTTGACGATCCCGCATCCATGACATGATAAACATGGATGTAGCGTTGCTCGACATCCAGCAATGAATTCCGCTGAAACCGGTGCTAGAGGCCGTCTTGAACTTACTATAAGGTATGACCATAGCTCATTGTTGAAGGCCTCATGGTGACTTCAAGATGAAGATCAACAATAGGAGCGTTGTTCCATTGCTTGTTTTCCTACGTATTTGTGGAGATTTTATCTCATTTGCTTTTTCTCCATATCCCTCCATGCTTATTTTAGTATGAACTAAGAAATGAGTAAATAAATAATCAAACTAGAAGTACTGTGGTCCGCTGGGCCAAAAATGAATACACCCGCTTCAAAAGTGTAATACAATTCTTTAAACATTTGTCCAAACCAAATGTGAAATCGCCCCCATTCATACAAGCAAAGAAAACAGGAATGGTAATGCAGCATTAGTTTATAGTTATAGTTAAACATCAAAGAATCGGTAAACAGGAAGTGCATGTACAACATACGTGTCAATGGCTTACACATTACAACTCATTATTATAAAGCTCCAGACCAAATTAGAAATCATTCCCACCCATACAATTCGAGTAAACTGCGACGATCATTTTTCATCCATAATGTGTTATAGTAAAACTTCAACATATAGGCAAACAGGAAGTGGCAACACAACAGACCCGAAAATAGCTTACACTTTACAACTCGTCATAGTCAAGCTTCTGACAAAATATGAAATTATTCTAACATATGCAAGCTGAGAAAACTGTGACGAAAATTTCTCATCCATAGTCTGTTGTAGTACAACTTAAACATATCAGCATATCAGCAAACACGAAGTAGCAACACGACAGACCCAAAAACAGCTTACAATTTACAACTCATCATAGTGAAGCTTCTGGCCAAATATGAAATCATTCCAACATATCAATAACCAATCAGCTACCTAACAGATTTTCCAAAACATATTTTCTCCACTTACTGTGTGACGGGTGCTGTTAGCAGGACATGCTTACCCTTCCGGAGCACCTGATGTCACTCTCAGTTTCACTGGAGTTAACACTGTGAGCGCCTTTGTTCTGAATGTTGTGGTTTCTGGTTCTGTGCTTTGTGTCTGTCTGGCGTCATTGTTTTTGTGTCTAACGTCATGTTTTCTGTGTTCTCGTTTTTGCCCTGTCTTTGGACTTCGATTTTTGTAAATTTCACCGCTTTTGTTCCTTCGGTATTCTACTGCCGTTGTTATCATGCTGAGAAATTTGTGACGAAAAATATCTGAACCATATTGTGTTATAGTAAAACTCAAACATATCGGCAAACAGGGAGTAGCAACNACACAGACCCGAAATCAGCTACCTAACAGATTTTCCAAAACATATTTTCCCCACTTACTGTGTGACGGGTGCTGTTAACAGAGCAGGACATGCTTACCCTTCCGGAGCACCTGATGTCACTCTCAGTTTCACTGGAGTTCACACTGTGAGCGCCTTTGTTCTGAATGTTGTGGTTTCTGTTTCTGTGCTTTGTGTCTGTCTGGCGTCATTGTTTTTGTGTCTAACGTCATTGTTTTTTATGTTCTCGTTTTTGCCCTGTCTTTGGACTTCGATTTTTGTACATTTCACCCCTTTGTTCCTTCGGTATTCTACTGCCGTTGTTATCATGCTGAGAAATTTGTGACGAAAAATATCAAACATATCGGCAAACAGGGAGTAGCAACAACACAGACCCGAAAATAGCTTTCACGTTACGTTACAACTCGTCATAATCAAGCTTCTGACCAAATATGAAATCATTCCAACATATACAAGCTGAGAAAACTGTAAACAAAAATGTATGACGGACAGACGAACGGACGGACACCACTATCACTATATACCCGCCGCTTTTTCAAAGCGGGGGTATAAAAATGCTATGAATTTTGTTTCTGCAGATGGCCATTTCGAAAGCTAATGTACCCCCCCCCCCTTCCTTGAATCATGGACATGAATGACCAAATGCAAACAGATGTCAATTATTTTTGAAGAAACAAACAGCCATCATAATACTTAAATTAAGGAAAGACAGAGCTTAACACAGGATATGTTCCTTTATCTATTACCAAATTTTCAAAATTAGATACTATTTCCAAGGATGTCATTTTTGGGGGGTAACCATCAAAGTAATAGTGTATTTCATCCTGAAAATATGTAGCAATTAGTTTATGATTTTTTTTTTTTGAAAATTTGTTTATGTCACCCTCCTTATCGACCTTTTCCAGTATATGATGATGAGATAACCATCTATGGTGAATAAAAGGATATGGAGTAAATGCACATGAGACAAAGTCTCTACAAATACATGGTAAAAACAAGTAAAGAAACAACGCTTTTATTGTTTTTCTTCATCTTGAAGTCACCATGAGGCCTTCAACAATGAGATTTGCTAATACCTCATAGCAAGTTCAAGACGGCCCCTAGCACCGGTTTAAGCTGAATTCTTTGCTAATTGTCGAACAACGCTACATCCATGTCTTTCTTGGTCATGGGTGCGGGATTGTCAACAAACATCAATTAAACTGGCAAAGTGCTCTTACAATCACTGTCATCCTTTGCCCGACAAAAGCACTAGTGTCTTAAGCTAGTGGAAAACTACAACATATAGACAAACACAGGGCACTCATCAAGTCGATTGTAAGAAAACTTGGCGTTATAAAATAGTGAGATGTGGGCACTTAAAACAGGTGGTCTGGATTACATTTCGAAATTAATGAAATAAATGCCAAAATTCGAAAGTATCGATAGTATATCCATATGAGAAATTCTCTCACGCACAAGTACACCATAAATGAAAAATATAGAGAGCATACATCTCTCGCAAGGGGAATCTTTTTACGGACTCCACACTGCAGGAGGGACAAACTCCAGTCGTAAATGGTGAATAAAAGGATATGGAGTAAATGCACATGAGACAAAGTCTCTACAAATACATGGTAAAAAACAAGCAAAGGAACAACGCTTTTATTGTTGTTCTTTATCTTGAAGTCACCATGAGGCCTTCAACAATGAGCTTTGCTCATACCTCATACATTGTAGCATGTCTATTTGGACTGAGTAAAACATGCTTTATAACGCATGTGTATTTATTCCAAATTGCATTATTTTATGTCATTAATCAATTTACAAATATACTAGTAATAGCTTGTTTATACATTAAAGAGAATCACTGCGAACTGTAAAATTCTTTCGAACTTATTATACAAACGAATACCGAAGCAAACAAGGCAGACTATGAAAAATTAAAAATTCGAGTAATTATATCTCAAAACTGTCATTAGCTGTTACAAGCTATTAATTCATAGAAATATAGGTGTTATTTTGACCATTATAAGTTGCTGTTGCATTTACAACTTTGCGTCTAAAGTGTTTTGTAACGAGGTAATAATGCTCGTATTAAGAAAATCGCATGTTCATGATGTGATTTAAGTAAATAAAGTGTTTTGTGGCAAAGTAAGATGACAAATAGACAACACATCAGATGAAATTTTGAAAGATTCCATGAGTATGACATAGTTTTACAGGTGTTAATGTTTTATGGTTTTTCTCTCCGAAATTCACAAAAAGGCTGCTATATTTCCAAATAATAACTAATGACTGTCAGAAACGACACTGGTCCCAGGTTGTTGTAGACAATGGGTATAATTTTTCATAACTTTTTTAATTTAAATTATAGAACATAGTAAACATTTCTACTAAAAGGAATTCAAGTATATATAGTTGTTAGACAGAATTCTAAAAAAATACGTGGTATTTGACACTTTCAGAAAATTTACGAAGCTTGGAAACTTTGCACCAAATTGGTGGAAATGTTTGTTTAATTCTTAAACTATGGTTTCAAATGTAGAATTCCGAAAAATAAGCGGTCTTTGAGACTTTCAGGAAATATACCAAAACTGGAATCAAGTATTTTTGAGCTATATTTTTTGGTGAAAATGTCTGTTCCAATTAAAACAAATTCTAATAATATGACTGTTGGATAATTCCAAACATAAGCTGATAAGTATCTTTGACACTTTCAGCAAATTTACAAAAATAGGAATAATATATTTTGGAAATCTAGTTAAGGGAAAATGTTTGTTCTAAATGAAACAAATTTTTAAACTATGATTTCAATGAAGGATTAAAGAAAAATATGCGGTCTTTGAGATTTTCAGGAATTTGCAAAAAGTAGAATCAAGTTTTTGAAATCGAGTTAGTGAAAATATTTGTTCTAATACAAAACAAATTCTATAAGTTGGGTAAATTTCCAAAAATAAGTACCTTGGAGACTTTCAGAAAAAAAATAAAAAAGTTAAAATCAAATATTTTTGAAATCAAGTCGGTAAAAGTTTGTGTAAAAGGCAACAAATTCTTGAAGTTTTCCTGCTTAGTAGAATTCCTAAAAAATGGTCTCTGAGACGTTCAGGAAATTTATCAAAATTGGAATCAGATTTTAGAATTCTAAGTACATGTGTTTTTTTTTTGTTTTGCTTAAATATAAAACTACATCATTAATTGGGGGTAAAACAAATATAAAACTATATCATTAATTGGGAATAAAAACAAATATAAAACTATATCATTAATTGGGGGTAAAAACAAATATAAAACTATATCATTAATTGGGGGTAAAAAACAAATATAAAACTATATCATTATTTGGGGGTAAAAACAAATATAAAACTATATCATTAATTGGGGGTAAAAACAAATATAAAACTATATCATTAATTGGGGGTAAAAACAAATATAAAACTATATCATTAATTGGGGGTAAAAACAAATGTAAAACTATATCATTAATTGGGGGTAAAAACAAATATAAAACTATATCATTAATTGGGGGTAAAACAAATATTATACAATTATAGCATGTGTACGAGGTCGATATGATGTTATATCGACCTGAGAAATGCATATCGACCGAGGATGAAATCCAAGGTCGATATGCTTTTCTAGGTCGATATAACATAATATCGACCTCTAACACATGCTGTAATTGTTATATTATTAATATACAAGAAAGAACTAAAAAGACTTAAAATAAAGAAAGCCTATATTTCACAAATGCATATACAGTTGTATAAACCTTTAAGGATATATAATTGAGTTTGATATTTAAATCCTATAAATTTCACACAAAAGAAAAAAGATTTTACTTTATTTAAGTAAAATTTCATTTCATCTGATTATAAAATACTTCTATGTTAGTTACTGATATGAAAGATTATTTTGGTCTATATTTAGTAACGTGCGATATAGCCATGCAATATCACTTTATACAGGGAGTCATGTGACCACTTCTCCGCCAATTAAATTTCTCAAACGATATCAAATTAATAATATAAAACTATATCTTTAATTGGGGGTAAAAACAAATATAAAACTATATCATTAATTGGGGGTAAAAACAAATATAAAACTATATCATTATTGGGGGTAAAAACAAATATAAAACTATATCATTAATTGGGGGTAAAAACAAATATAAAACTATATCATTAATTGGGGGTAAAAACAAATATAAAACTATATCATTAATTGGGG
>MJUU01044750.1:68855-81138 GCA_002080025.1 Modiolus philippinarum
GAACATGATACTGTGCAATGCCAAAAACTGCCAATATGAAAAAATGTTTAGATTTACTTATGGTGTAAAGCATTTAGGAAATGATCAATATTTTTGGCAACAAAAACCAGAAGCAAAGATTTAACAACAATGCTGTGTTTATATACTTTATGAATAAGTTTGTTCAACGGATTTATAAGTTTGGAAGGATAATATTTGAATTTATGCGCCTTGTAAATGATATTTCCAGATAAGTTTGCATGTGAAATGCCCTGTTGTGTAAGAGCTCTGCCTGTAGTTTACATTACTGAACTGTCATCAAGATGTTATCGTGCCATGTTACATAGCAGGAAAAACTTGTGCAAGTTGGATATAAAGGTAAATGAAATATCGGTTCGAGTAAAATTGTACCTGTATCTAATAATTTGATCAGTTGTTCCCGAATCTGATGTACAAAAATAGAAAATAGTGCTTTTAGTCAATATTTTTAACAAAAGACACTCTTAGGACACCCGTTCGTTAATCTGACTTAGGACTAAAATATGCCATATGACCATCTTAAGACATATCTTAGTCCTCAGACAGCTTCGTTAACACGGTCCCTGAACTTTTGAATTTTTATTGAACTGTACTATTTACTCCATATCCTTTCGTAAAATGTATAATATGGTGAAAACGGGATAAGTATGTTTAACGTAGAAATGATTCATTTCTCCTTTGTCAGCCTCAGTCTCCATCAATACCAGTCTGTAAATTTAATAATACTAAATTAGTCGAAACATTTTGTTAGAAACTTGTAAGAATTTAACAAGCCAATCTTTGTTTCAATGGATATTTTAAAGATTACAAAAAATGGAGATTAAATTGCAAACGGATATATGCTTATAGACATTAACTGCAGAATAATGCATTGATTTGACATTTGTACGCTGTTAATGTCTTGTAAGCTCGTTAAACGTTGATTTCAACATACATTATTTAAATGAAGTAACAAATGACTCAATAGGCATAAAGTCTAATTATATTGTAATTTGAATGTATTGCACCATCGTTATAGTCAGGGTACAGGATTTAATGGAATCATTTAATTCCATAGATTAACGCATGGATGTTATGTAAATTTCACATTAAATCACGGATAAGTCTTCATACATTGGGGCGGCCTTTTGTTGAAAATGCACATTGTTGCTAATGCAAAGTTTAGACAAAGAATCAAATACTAGCCAAAATATATGACGATTTATGTATTGGCTATCACGCGGGTCTGAAGAATATTAGAAAATGTTTAAAAATATTAGAATTCCTATCATTGCTTACGTTTTCTAATGAGTAAGAAAATTTAAAAAAGGCATGTCCTGACGATATTATAACTATTATCCGGAGAATAACAAGTTGTTCATAAACCAATGTTTCTTCAAATATAAAAATCATAGGTAAAATACCAGGAAAGACAAATAATTGCTTTTTTTTATTCTCGTTACAAAATTGTATACATAAAATGTACAAATGAAGATTTATCTCACTATTTGTTAATGCGAAGTCTCTTGCAATCGATTTGAAGAGGGCCCCCTAGTACAACTGTGCTTTTTTCGGGCAACGGATGAGAGTTATTGTAAGAGTACTTTCCAGTTGATTTTATGTTTCTTGACGATCCTACATCCATGGCCTCACTAAACATGGCTGTGGCGTTGGACAATAAGTAATAAATTCCGCTCAAACCAGTGGTAGAGGCATCCTGAACACACTATGAGGTATGAGCTCCCTCAAACCAGTGGTAGAGGCATCCTGAACGCTCTCTGAGGTATGAGCTCCCTCAAACCAGTGGTAGAGGCATCCAGAAAGCACTATGAGGTATGAGCTCCCTCAAACCAGTGGTAGAGGCATCCTGAACGCACTATGAGGTATGAGCTCCCTCAAACCAATGGTAGAGGCATCCTGAACGCACTATGAGGTATGAGCAAAGCTCATTGTTGAAGGCCTTATGATGAAAAGATAAAGAGCAAGAATAAAAGCGTTGTTCCTTTGCTTGGTTCTAACATGTATTTGTAGAGACTTTGTCTAATTATTTACAATACAAATAATTATTTAATTATCTATTACATATCATTTCGTTGTTTATTACGGAAACTCCATCTTTCATTAAAAAAAGTACCAGGACTTTACAAATATACTTATTTTTTGCTACTAAATACTTCTTTAAAGTAAGCTTATTATACTGTCCGTGTCTTATTCTTCAAGGTATTGTCGGTGTTTTAGATTATGAATGTTCGCATTAAAAGTGTAATATTTTCCATTTCTATTTAAAAATATTTAAGTCGAAATTTACATAATTGGAAATATAACAATTGTACTGACAGCAAATTTATACACATCACTGTCCCAGGTGAATCCCTATATATTCCTTAAATTGTACGTATTTGTCATGGTCGCCAGTAGCATGTGATCACAGTTTGGTTGACCAGTAGTGTTTCAAATACTGGAAGCGATTTTCATGTTCCACATACATGATTTTTGTGTTTATTGCAAACCTGTAAATGCAATCAATTTTGTCCCATATACATTTAGTGGTTTACTCCCTTGATCTGATTATACAAAATTCATAAGAAAAGAAAAGAAACGTGGAAAAAATTATTGAACTTACCTGTTTTTTTTTCTCTAAATTTCAATTTAGTAACTTGAATGATACTGTGTGCGAAATGTTGTATTGGCTGGGGTTTTTTTTTCGCTGAATATGTACATCGGTGTTGCGAAGAGAAAAATCTATTATGTCTTACTTCTAATTTGCAAAATTACTTTTAAGAAAGTACTTGTGCAGTAAAACATAACCAATCCGGAGCACCTTGTTGATGTCTTTCATGGTTTTTATGGGATTCACAATATGAAAGCCTTAGTTATGAATGTCGTTTTTTTATTTCCGTGCCTTGTGGCAGTCTCATGTCCTTGTTTTGTGCCATGTGTCTGTCTCATGTCCTTGTTTTGTGCCCTGTAGCTGTCTCATGTCCTTGTTTTGTGCCCTGTGGCTGTCTCATGTCCTTGTTTTGTGCCCTGTGGCTGTCTCATGTCCTTGTTTTGTGCCCTGTGGCTGTCTCATGACCTTGTTTTGTGCCCTGTGGCTGTCTCATGTCCTTGTTTTGTGCCCTGTGGCTGTCTCATGTACTTGTTTTGTGCCATGTGGCTGTCTCATGTCCTTGTTTTTTCTTTGTTTTTCTGTGTTCCCGTTTTATGTTATGTCTATGAATTTTGATTTTCGCAATTAACACATCCCGTTTTCCTTGGGTATTCAACTGCCGTTGTTTTTGGCAACTAAGCTAAATTAAAAAGTCCACATATTTTTACACGTCATTTATTGATTTATTTTTTTATTAATTTTTGCTTGAATAAAGTCTCGGATTTTATGTTGTTAAATCATCTAGACTGTTTTGATTTACCTATCACAATTTGATCATTTTTTTTTTCGCTAGTCATACTTGCCACAGTTATTCTTTTCTTTGATAACTTTCCAACTTTCAGCATAATCTTCTTATGTTTCTGGTTATAACACTGAAAAAGTCAAGTTTCGTCCATGTTGAAAATATTACAGGGTCCCTAGCCCTCACATAATGTCGGAAGTTTGCTCTTCCACTCAGACTTGTTAATAGAATCACCTCTCTCCTCATTCATGCTTCAAAAAACAATGATATTTTGTTTTTATAAATAATGCTAAGCTTCCGTTGATAAAGTTTCAATTTTTTAATCACTATCATAGCAAAGTGCCCGTTACTTCAGCAATAGTCCCGTCACGTTCATCCTTCGTTTACTAACATCTCTGAACCACTCCAATAAGAAATCGTTGATCTCCGGTCACATGCCTTCATCGTTGTGATAACCCACTGTCGTTATTTTCGAAGTCTTGTAAGAATTCTACTTTCTTTTTGCCTATATTTGATATCGATGTTTTGTCGACCCCGAATTATTCTGCGGTTTTGAATGTAGGGTTTCCACTTTACAACAGTTTCATGGCAAGTGTTCTTTCACTTTCCGTTCATGTTTCCCTGGTCGCCATTGGTTCCTAGTAAACTGTTCTCGATCAAAACTGCTCTTTGACAAGTCTGCAGTATCTATTTTCGAATCTGTTTTTTGACATTTAGGCATTTTTACAAGAGTGCTTTGCCAGTTTATTTTTTGTCTGATGACGATTCCACATCCATGACTAGTTAAACTTGGATTTTGCGTTGCTCAACATCCACCAATGACTTTCTTTCAAACAAGTGCTAGGTGCCGTCTTGAACTTACGATGAGGTATGATTTAAGCTAATTGTTGAAGGCTTGATTATAATTTCAAGATGAAGAACAATTTTAAAAGCGTTGTTCCATTGCTAAGTTCTAGCAGTATTAAGGAGTATTTACATCAGAGTCAGATCTATCCAAATGAGCTTAAAATTAAAGAAACAACTGAAACATCTACTTCAGCTTCGTACCTAGATCTTTTTTTTTTGTATATTGACGAAGATGGACGTTTGAAATCTAAGCTATATGACAAGCGTTATGATTTTAATTTCCCAATTGTGAACTTTCCCTGTCTTAGCAGCTCCAGCCTATGGAGTGCACATTTCACAGTTGATTCGTTACTGTCGAGCGTGTAGTTTGTACAGTGATTTTTTTAACAGAACAAAAACACTGTCCCAAAAGCTGCTTAGTCAGGGATTTGTTCAACCAATGTTAATTTCATCCCTCAAGAAATTTTATGGCCGTCACCATAACATCATTGAAAGATATGACGTGACATTTTCAGCTAGATTCATGTCTTCCCGGATTTGACTAGCAACTTTGACATTTTCCCGGACTGAATCACTCACAGTGTGACGGATGCTGTTAACAGAGCAGGACATGCTTACCCTTCCGGAGCACCTGATGTCACTCTCAGTTTCACTGGAGCTCACACTGTGAATGCCTCTGTCTTGAATGTTGTAATTTCTGTTTCTGTGCTTTGTATCTGTCTAACGTAATTGTTTTTGTGTCTAGCGTCATTGTTTTCTGTGTTCTCGTTTTGGCCATGTCTTTGAACTTCGATTTTTGTAAATTTCACTCCTTTGTTTCATCGGTGTTCTATTGCCGTTGTTTTCTATATTTCAAAACTTCCGGCTTGTCATCAAATTCGTATAACACAAGATTTTACGATCATGAAAATTTAGTCCTTTGTAGCGTAAGACAGTGGATCGCTTAAAGAAGCTTAAAGATATAGCCAATTGCGTTGGGATGAATAAAAACTGTCAGATAAGACAGGAAGTCGTTAAATACAGATGGTCTTTACACAGTTTCGTCTATTTTTTTTCTTAAAATGAGTAATATCCATGGCAGTACACGCAACGACTACAACGAACCTTCTTATAGAAGATTATGTGACTATTTCCATATTATGCTGTGTGTCTTGAATAACTTTGTGTTGTGCTGCATCGTACTTTTGAGCCTTTGCAAATACAAACCGGTATAAAAACAATATATCACTTTTTGACATTTTAGCTAAAAACATGTTTTCATCAAAGAAAGTAAAATGTAGGAGTAAATGTACATGAACAACAAAGTCTCTACAAAAACATTACGTAATAAGCATTGAATTTAATAGACCTACTTCTACAGTACATAGTGTTAATTTCATATATGGTTTGTTTATTCAGGAGCACTGTGTTTTCAAACTTTTTAAAAAGAGACAAAAAGACAAAAACTTCTAAGTCAAAGATATGTAAATAAACATGTGAAGTTTCTCATACTTTCATCCCCTATGGCCGCCACCACAATATCATTGGAATATATGACATGTAAGTGTTACACACTAGAACAGAACAGCTTACTATCTAAACACCCGATATGAACTTTATTGACCCGATAAATTTCCGTATTTTGACAATTCCGTATTGTGTAACGAATTTATCGTGATTTCCAAAAGAAGGACAATCCACACCCTTTAACATTTTTTGTGATTCCTAATAAAACTTGTATTAGGACAATACCACTTTGTACTAGTAGAAAACACGTAATTTTTCCTGATTTTGTCCCCGACGGTATTCAGAAGCCCAATAGTCAGACTTGTCTGACATGAGAATTTTACCTTGCATGATTTAGAAATTTACAGTTTTTATCAAAATTCTAACCCCTTAAAATACTGAAGCTTCATACCGTGTATTGGGTTTTATTCGCATGTTTATGATACTATAGGGAAACGGGATAGAGAAAGGGGAGGTTTGGGTACCCATAAACCGGTTTAACCCTACCACTGGCTTTTGCTAGTGCCGGTACCAAGTCCAGCTATCCTGAGTTCCTGTCGTTATTTATGTTTGTCTCTTGTTTTCATTATTATTTTTCTGGAGCAGTTTTCTTGTAAATTGTGGCATGTGATTCTAGTTCCTGGCCATTGTAGAAGTTTGCTGTTATCCTGTTTTTGTAATTTCCATATTTTTTTTATTTTAATGCTGCTGATGTGAGGTTACTCCTTGAAACACTTGTACAGCATACCGAAATTTACTGTTTTTATGCAACTTCGGTATTTTTGTATTCTTGAACCATTTGGCCGATGCCACTGTTGGCGGACCAGAGGTCCCCGAGGGTATTCACAAGCCAAATAGTCAGACTTGTCTGACATGAGAATTTTACCTTGCATGATTTAGAAATTTACAGTTTTTATCAAAATTCTAACCGCTTAAAAACACTGAGGCTTCATTCCGTGTATGGCACCCGGTAGATGTCCTTGGTAGTGGACTTGGCTTCCTATTTCGATGTTTTTGGAATTAAGTACTTCTTTTTTGACTACTTTTGGATTATGGATTTCCATATTATTTGATTTTAATGCTGCTGATTAGAGGTTACTCCTTGAAACACGTGTACAGCACACCGAAATTTACTGTGTTTACGGTATTTTTGTATTCTTGAACCATTTGGCCGATGCCACTGTTGGTGGACCAGAGGTCCCCGAGGGTATTCACAAGCCAAATAGTCAGACTTGTCTGACATGAGAATTTTACCTTGCATGATTTAGAAATTTACAGTTTTTATCAAAGTTCTAACCCCTTAAAAATACTGAGATTTCATTCCGTGTATGGCACCCGGTAGATGTCCTTGGTAATGGACTTGGCTTCCTATTTCGATGTTTTTGGAATTAAGTACTTCCTTTTTGACTACTTTTGGATTATGGCTTTCCATATTATTTGATTTTAATGCTGCTGATTAGAGGTTACTCCTTGAAACACATGTACAGCACACCGAAATTTACTGTGTTTACGGTACTTTTGTATTCTTGAACCATTTGGCCGATGCCACTGTTGGTGGACCAGAGGTCCCCGAGGGTATTCACAAGCCAAATAATCAGACTTGTCTGACATGAGAATTTTACCTTGCATGATTTAGAAATTTACAGTTTTTATCAAAGTTCTAACCCCTTAAAAATAATGAGGTTTCATTCCGCGTATGGCACCCGGTAGATGTCCTTGGTAGTGGACCTGGCTTCCTATTTCGATGTTTTTGGAATTAAGTACTTCTTTTTTGACTACTTTTGGATAATGGCTTTCCATATTATTTGATTTTAATGCTGCTGATAAGAGGCTACTCCTTGAAACTCGTGTACAGCACACCGAAATTTACTGTGTTTATGCAACTTCGGTATTTTATATATTTTTTCAAATGACATCGTAACTGTTGTTCTTTTTCCAACAGTTTTAAAAATCAACAACAGTTTACGTATACAAAGTACAAACTGTTCATTGTTTTTATATTAAAATTTAATGATGAAAAACCGTGAATAATACTCTTCCTTCTCATGAATGATTATATCCCGTACACATGCAGCGCAAGTTCAATAGTCATTAGCCATCCCCCACTATACCTTGCACGAAAACATGGACACTGTGGAAGGGTCTTTGAAGCTAGCTAACTCATACTGTTCAGAATTCAAACCAGGTACAAAAATAGCCTTGCTTATTATTTATTTTACTTACAAGTAACATCAAGTCAATCAACACCAAAGCCAACTGGAGCAGTTATGTTCTTTCTTTAGATGGCAAATTCATGTTCAAATATTACACTTTGAGGTATATGCATTATTTGAATTACAGCAACACACAAAAGGTGAAATAATGAAACAATATTTTGACTGTCATTCTCAAAATTCCTTGTACTTTGGTGGATTGGCCATGACCGATTTACGGTTTGCATATGGTTTTCTTTACATGGCCCATGCATGTTAATTTATCATTGGTAGAATGTAAAAACCCAGGAATTATTTTCAATCATTGCAAATTTCAATATAAACAGCCATTATCTTCATGTCGTCACGACTCGCCGTGAAATCAACAAGTCAGCGTAGGGAGGGTGGTAAAACGCCTGGAAATTTCACATCCTTTAAGTGTTCTTCATTAATTAAGAGAACTGTGGTAATTATTATGATACACAGTTTTAACACATTAAATGTAAATTTTCCTCACAAAATTTGCAAGTGACAGTCCAACATTGCAGTCGCCATCTTAAAAATACAAAGGGACGTAACCCAAAACGAGCAATTTTTTTATTAGGTCAATGCCGTAAGGGGAGGTAATTCGAATTGACTTAATACGAAAATTTATTAGGACAGTATCAGCCAATCAAATTGCCAGAAATACTATGAAATCATGATAAAAATTAACTCAATGCACTTGGTCTGTTAACGAACTGGTGCTTTTATTGTAATGTTTATGTTAGATGAAGTTTGTTTGTCTTATCTTTGTCGTAATAGTTGTCTCCATTTTAATTTTGTATAAATCTACATTGATATATTGTCTTGAGCTTCGTGATATGTAAATAATGTCTATTATCCATTTCATTACCCTCAGTTGTTTTTGAGTGTCATATTGTGAATCTGAGTGTAACGTAACGATTTGAACATTGACTGGACCTTTTGGCACATTACATTACTTTTTGAACTCATTTGTGCGTTCTGTTTCCGTTTTATATCTCTATATTATTATGATTGCCTATCACTTATTGACCCATTGGAGATCATTCGAGCTTCTACAAATTAAAATTAGTGAAGTCGTGATTTAATTGAAACCTATTTTGAAATATCACAAATATACTTTAGATGAGAAAGTATCGAAGTTATAGTGAATTTTGATTCTGCATATGCGCATTTCGACAATAAATGTCTCTTCAGCGCAGATAAAATCGAAACATTTGGATAAAATTTATTTCGGGTCTAAATCAGTATCACAAGTATGTAACTAATAGATGCAATGTTTCAAATCAATTATGTTTTATTGTTCGTAAGGACAATAACCAATATTAACTGTATAGGCCAAAGAAGGGATAGAATTCCAAACATACATGAATGAATGTTATATCATTGCCATGGAGGTCGAGTATGAGCAAAGCTCTTGGCTTGGTTTCCGGACGACGGATGACAAGTTGCCTTTTCATTTAGGCAACACTTTGTTCCATTCTACTGTTTATTACAAACATATCACACATCAAAGGAATAACATCCTTAAATCCTATCAACATCGCTCTCAAACTCAAAAAATGAATCAAGTTCACTCAATTAAGGTAGATCGGTAGTTTTCCGCCATTTTGAATTTCTTATTTATACTGTTAAGTTATTATTTGCTTTTTAAAGATACAAATATTTTTTATTTGTAATGATATCAGTGACACAAGAAGCAAAAGACCTACAATGACTTGATTTTTTGCAGGTATTTATCTAATTAGATGAAGTATTATAATTTGATAATTAAATAATTTTTGAAGAGAATATTTGAAAAAGGGAGATAATCTGATAAACATATTTTATATAGATATCACAATAAAAATTCACATTTTACAAATTATATGGAAAAAAGTCGGTGACCCCCCATTTTCTGTATATTTTAAAGTATGTTGAAAGGACTAACATATGAGTAAAATAGAAAGTAAAAACAAGAACGGTGACCCCCCCCTCCGTTATTTTTTTCATTTCAATGCAACTGTGATAAGGAAACTTTCCCGAGAAAAATAAAGAAAATATATGTAAAAAAATTTGGAGTACCAATCTACCTTAAGTTACTGTAAACTAAAGTAATATTCCAAAGCAAACGTGACTAAGCTGATGTAAACTCCGCATGAAAACGAAGCAAACCTCTATATAACCCTCTGCATGAATCCACCCTGAATCTAGTGAACAACTGAAAATTCAAGGCCTCTTTATACTGCCTAACACCAATCTTGCACCAACTAGGCACCAAAATGATTTAATTATCAATATGTACGTAACTGGCCTATATTCAGCACCAAACTAACGACAAGTTAGCACAAATGTCCCACAATCTAACAATTTGACTATTATAGAAACAACATCCTATACAGAGGAAACCTAATATTGCAAAATTAAAGATAAAAGACTACGCCATTAAAATTATTATGGACAGATGGCTATATAGATATGCTTATCTAAACATGCAACAAATTATCACCAGAATTTACAACATAACATCATTATGCCAAGATTTTCATAACAATGGCAGTAGAATACCGAAGAAACAAAGCACAAAATCACATACACCAAAGTCCAGAGAAAAGGCAAACACCAGAAGACCAAAGACATCACATGCCCACATAATACACAAACACTACAAATACAACACAAAACACTAGAGCACAAACAGCGTGAACTGTGAAAAACAGAGTGACACCAGGTACCCCGGAAGGGTAAGCATGTCCTGCATTGTATAGAGTCCCCATCACAATGTCAGTGGGTCAATCCATTCGATAATGTTAACTAATTTAATAAAAAAAAATTAATGAAATTATTGTTCTACATTCCAAAAGGTAAAAAATAAAAGTTCTGGAGTTCCAGTTTTTAAAGATGTCTTCAATTTAAAGTATTGTCTGAGTGTAATATAATCTTTTCTTAGTGCAGATGTTGTTTATTGCAACAAGAAAAATCGATGAGAAAGAGGTCTTGTTATAATTTCGAAACGAATACGTTGAAGTGGTGCTGAAAAGTAATTTGATGAAACTGATATACAAATATACTCTTTTTTTCCAAGAAAAAAAGTCAATAGAAGCTAAAATAAAATAAAACAAGAATCTGTCAATTAAAATACAAAGCGTGAAAATAAATCATACTGTCGCTTCCTTACATCTTTGTCAAAGTTAAAGATTTATCAAGATGGAAGACGTATCCATTTAATAACGAAGTGGCATAATTGAACCAATTATTTTTGTAAAGTATATTTTAACGCTTTTCTGTCTGTGAAAATCATTATTTATGATATTGGTAGCAGTAATCTGTTTTAGGAAAAACATCGTTTGAATTAATAATACAATAGGAACTAAAAGCATTTAGAAATTTTGACATTTTCTCTTGATGGTAATCACATCTGTTTCCTTTTAGTAATGTGTTAAAGAAATGTTTAAAGAGTTGTTCGCTTGTCACCATTAGTTTAGTAAAACTGTATTCCATTAGACACAATGTTGTTTCAACTATAAACAAATCTTTGGAGATGTTCTTTATATTTGTTTACACAATAACATGAAATTATTTACCACTGGGATCAGTCTTGGCTCTAATGGATTGTAATAGGTCCCTGAGAATATTTATCACCGCAGTAGTCAGTATTTTGTTGCTGGTCCAAAAGCCGATTTTATTTCGAAACTTGCAGTTCTAAATTTCAGGAACAAAATGCTCTACACTAAATATTACCTCCCTTTCGTTCACAGATTTGTCCTTGTTTTATTTCAGCTTTATTTTTCTTAGATATGGTGTACTTGTACATGAGATTATATCTCATGTGTACACTTTGTTCAATAACTATTATTTAAATTTATGTAAATTCTAAAACCTAAGGATTAACTTCCTCCATCGTAGTTTTTCCTTAGCTATATTTGATATTACTGATTATTCGGATTTCGTTTGGTTTTTATGCATTTACTACATTTTTGAAAATCATGGATTTCCTTTGTTTGGGTTCTAGTGCTGCTGATGAGGAATAAAAGTGACAACAAAAGTCCGAATCGACCAAAGGACGAGACCAGTAAGGAAAATCCGTATAACATGGAAAAATTGTATGTGGCCTGGTGCTGAAAATAAATATTAAAAGACAATTAATTTCCGAAATGGCCATACAGCTCATTAAAATTATTGCAGTTGGAGTGAACATATGTGTTATGGTCTCATGTTCATTTACTCCATATCCTTTCATCAAATATTACATTTAGATAATTTTTTAGTCTTTCGGTTATTTTTTTTTTCTCGATCAGTTTTTACATTTCTTTAATTTTTTTCCTTTCTTTTTCTGGTCTTCCAAATGTTATGCTTTGTTCTGCACTG
>MJUU01044751.1:9984-27288 GCA_002080025.1 Modiolus philippinarum
ATTTGATTTGATATATACAAGTTTTCCACAAATATATTATGAAATATGTATTTTATTAGTTTAAATGCTGGAAAATTGAAATTCAACAGCCCTTTTTTATTCCTTCCGTTCATAACTACAGATTTCCCTAGGTGGACACCACACTTCTTAGTGACATCACATTTTTCTGTGCATTAGCACAGCTATGACAACAATGTCATCACTTCATGTGTATCAGAATGTTCCATTTCATATTTAAGGGGGAGAAAAATGTTTATCGCCTACAATTTTACGAAGAGTTCTTATGTTCATAACGAACTGGACACCACGAAAATTGTTTTTGATATTTTGAGCAAAACAATTGCCCTGTTGAGAATTGTACATCAATTTGACTGTTACAAGTGATATTCATTCAAAAGGAACCAAATACTGATAAATCATCGGTGGAAGTTAATGATAAACAGATTCAAAAATAAATGACATTCTTTTTTAGCATAAATCTTGGACACTGCTTTTGATGAACATTGTTATATTCTTTGAAGATCATTTTCGGATATAATATTGAAAAAAAAATAATGGAACTGGTTACTTTTGAATTAATTGAAATCAATTTAATGCGTGTTTCATTTTTATTCGTGACATTTAATTTTGAGCCATTTTAAAATTGCTTTTGTTGGCATGTAACATTTCCGGTATGAAATTTTACTCTTTTTGGGGGGAAAAGTGCCGATTTAAAAATTTTCTGATAATTTTATAATACAATTGTTGGTTTTGCTAGATTTCTTGTTTTGTATCCTTTAATTTCGTTATAGTTTTTTCAGGTAAAATTTCCAAAAGAAATTAAAAAAAATACATTTTTGGGGGCAAGGGTTAAGGTGTACCCATGATCATATTCGTGTACCTTTTCAATAACGGTGCAAACAGATAGTTATCTGCTTCAGTAATAAGACATTAAACTTTTAATTTCCAAAAAAATTAGATTAAGGATAAATTAACATCATTAAAAAATTACAATTAGTCCACTTCCGGTATTTTATTTTCTTCGCATTTACCAGTTCTATAGGAGCTAAAGGAAAACTGGTTCAAAATTATTTTGGAGTTACGGCGCTTTGACCACTATTTAGGATTAATTACGACCAAAATTCGAGAAGACTGCAAAAACACGTAAAAGCTGAAATTGTGCATTCGTGAATCTATTTGAAACTTTGCATTAAGAAAGTATAGGTTGTAATTTAGATAGAACACTTAACGTGCGTCTTCATGCACCATATCATCATTATGTATTTGTGCAATGAAAATTAACAAATAATCAAAAATGTGCTTACAAAATTCTTCGTTGGAGTACCCAGATTCAGTTTTCGGGTATATCTCGGAAAGGGAAATAACTCTTACTTTTTTAAAGTTACCTGGACAAGCACAGGTAAATAATTATCCGCGAATAAGAGCACATACCGGCAAAATGCAATTTTATTTTCATAAAATATTTTAATTTTTATTTTATTTTGTTTTGACAGGACAGAAGGTAACATAATTTAACTTTTCGATAATTTTCAAGCTTTTCAGGATAACCCTGTGATTCGTTCACAATCTTTAAATGTTATTTTTAATAAATCCACATATACTTAATACAGTGTAATGATGTGCAAAAGATATAATGTGTATTTACTGTAAAAAGAGTTGGTCACATCACTGAAATAAAAAATGCGATATAGCAATAGTTCCTACCTTCGATGTCTTTAATTTTAAATTTTTGCGCTCTACAAACTTGCCTCATGTTTCTATTGCTGCAACTGGTTCATTGTGGTTATATGATCAGGCTCAGATCAGTGTTGAACGTAAAATTATTCTGTGGTAGTAGCAAAGAACTTAAAAGTCTCCAGACAGACCTAAAAACCTTAAAAACTTAAAGTTTTATATAAAATAACCTGAATTTTAAACTGTCATTGTTTCTTTATGTTCTATTCTTATATTTGGACATTATATCCTTGATCAACTTTTATGCGTTTGTGAAGTTTGATAATCTAGTTCTGGACTAAAAAAATCTTTGTCAGATGTAAAAAAAAATGATGAATTATATCGATATTGCTATTTTAATGCCGTGGACAAAAAAACCTGCACTTTCGGTAGAATGACTCATATAGCCCAGGGCGAAAATACAATTTTTTACTTTTTTACATGAATAAAACAATTCATTTTGGCGAAAATGTAGTTGAAATTAAATTAAAACTGATACATGAAATAAAACATAGGGTCACCAATCACATTTTTGAAAATAAACCCCAAAAAAATCGGATTTCTTTATCATTATTTTCCATTTAATCAAATAAGAGTTTCGCAAAAACTCACATATTTTGTACACTCGCATTGGACACAAGTTAAACAAACTTATGAAGTCCTCTCCTTAAAAACATTTTTTACAATAACAATGTATGTTTATTATATAATATTATGACATATATAATATCTAATCACTATCAATCAATGGATATGGTGAAGAAATGAAAGATTTGAGGAGGAAAAAATTTAGGTCAAAAGAAAGAGAAGAGTAATTTTTATGTCTGTAGGTCAATGTATATGTTACAGTACAAATCTGAATCCAGTAGGATCCGGAATCCTCCTAGTACAAATTGGAATTCCAATTTCTACCAGGACAAATTAGAATTCCAGTTTGTACTGGATTTAATCCAGTACAAATTGGAATTCCAATTTCTCCTAGAAGAAATTGAGATATCCTGATTTATTCTAGAAGGATTTTAGTAGGAAAACATAGTTTTAACATTGGATCCTATCGGAAAAGACATTCAAAGGTCTCCTTCTCAGAAAATACTCGTCCAATTAGAACCAAACAGGTTCGTACCTTATTCAAGATGGCCGCCAGCGGGGAACATAGTTTTAACATTAGACCCCATGGAAAACATATTAGATCTTATCAGAAACTACTAGTCCAGTTAGAACCAAACTGAGTCACAATGGTCCTTAGATGGTTCCTTCCAAAAAAGGTATCCGATAGGTCCTTACCCCATCAAAGATGGCCACCAGCGGAAACAGTTTTAACATTGGACCTTATGGGAAAAAAATTCCAAGATCTTATCAGAAAATACTAGTCCAATTAAAACTAAACATAGTCACAATGGTCCTCAGATGGTCCCTTCCAAAAAGGTATCCTACAGATCCATACCTCATCCAAGATGCCCGCCAGGGGGGGATATAGGTTTAACATTGGACCATATGGGAAAAGACATTCAAAAATTTTCTTCTCAGAAAATTTTAGTCTAATTAGAACCAAACTTAGTCACAATGGTCTTAGGATGGTACCTTCCAAAAAAGTTATCCGATAGTTACATGCCTCATCCATGATGCCCCCATTGGAGATTGGACTGTATGCGAAAAACTCCTTCAAATATCCTTTCAAACCTGGTCTCAGCAGGGGATATAGTTTAAACTCTGGATCCTATTGGAAATACCATTCATCTCTCTATGTCAGCCATGGTCCAGGTGAGCTATAAAGGCTCATCAGAGCCTTTTGTTTTGAAGCACACTCGTTTTGTTCATTTTTCAATAGTATATATGTTTCCTGACGTTACAAGCTTTGGATCAATAGAGCATTCATCGGGTAGCCAGTTCAAAGTTTTTAAAAGAATGTTACCTTATTTATTATTTTTTGGACAACAAAAGAAAAATATACGAATAGTACAGTGACTAGAAGCCAAAAATTTCAACTTTAATGGAACAGCATACCTCATGGCTGATTTTTATATATAGTGTATAGGAAGTTATGGTGCGTTTATTTTGCCCTGTCGTAAAAGGCAAAAGTGGTGGAGAATTTAGAAAATTGAGGTTAAAGGTCAAAACTGAAAATCAGCAGAAAAAGCCATACTTTTGCAAAACAGGGAACAGCAGCCACATTTTAAAATATTTTGACTTGTCCTTTTGCATAGTTGACATAGGAAGCATGCCCTAGAAAATAATAGCACCACCAGACTAATATTGGAAGTATTTGAATTAAAAAGCGGCTGTTACTTTTCACTCCCTCTATTATTCTGGAAAAAAAAGTTTGGGGTGTTGATTTTCCCGAATACCCGACAAAAACATGAGATATTTCAAACGCACTTTTGATATTAAAACGTAACATTAAATGATATTTTTTAGATAGTTTCAAGGAAATTCATTCTTTAAAGGACTGTTTTGTGACTGCTTGATTATGACCCCCTCGCATGAAAAATTATTACAAAAAGCAAAAGCGAAGTCATGACGCCAGTAAAATCAGACAACGACTTTGAAACAAGTCCTAGTGGACTGTACCTGCAGGACTGACACTCAAAAACTCAATATTCATCGCTTTGTTTCTCTCCGTGCATGTGTCTGTCTGTCGGTCCGTCTGTACGGTCATTGTTTAGTTGCTTTAGTCTCTACTTCTCAAAGCTCAACGAAACTGGCAAATACTCTTTATTCTTATTTTATTTTAAGACACCGAGCTGACTCTCTCTCTATATATATAGTAGAAATTCCTTAGACTATGAAAAATGAGGTTAATACAGGCGCGGATTTAGGGAACTTGAAAAAGGTGGTTCCTAATTTAGAAGTGAAAGGAAATGTCGCAGATCGGAACTAGGAGCGAAATTTTTGGGGTATTTCTTAATAAAACATCAGGATATTTATTGAAAAATACATGATTGTCCAAACATGGGGTCCCCTTGGATCCGCCAATGGTAATAAAACATTTACCGAACACAACTGTCAAGAGCCGAAATCTAAGGAACAAAACCACCGGGAAAAAACTGTCAACCGCAATGGTCCTGACTTATTACAGGCATTTCAAAGTTAATCGTGGGTTAGACCGGTTTTATGGAGCGACACGTTAAACAATAGCCTATTCTAGTTAAAAGTTATGAAAATTGTAAGAACAAAATTTTTATAATAACTGAAGCGGTATATGCATAAAAGATACGATTTGCGACAAAACACAACGAAAAAAAATTAATTAATTTGAAACTAAATTTCAATTTTTATATTTATCAATTAATTAGACTACTACAATAATATATTTGCCAAAGAACTGTTTTTTTAATAACCCTCTCCCTATCGCCATTTCATTTTACTGAAATTATGCATGCCATTATCAGTTCTAGCATGCAAGAGTTTTGTAAGTAACAAAATAAAAATTGTGTCAACGAATACATACTTCGAATGTATGGTATCCATGGCGAGAGATTCATAACTTTGTTGGGATTGAATATGTCATTGAAAGCTAATATTTTATGAGTCCATACATTTATCACAAAAAGTGAAGAATTTCTCACACTAAAAATTGTGTAACATTCATAATACCCAAATGGCAAATACAAGAAAACGAATACAACTATAAATGCAATTACGCAATATTTCTAGAGGTTACGATAGTTGCTTATTGATGCGATCGGAATTTTTATGAAGAAGGATGAAATTACGGACAAGTTGGTGTAAGAAAACACTTGGACATGTGTCTGTCTGTCTTCTATGGAAAATGAAATTAAAGAAATGCTTCTTCCTTTCTTTAGGAACCCGACGGTAGGAATCTTCTTCCCTAGAAACCATAGAGTCGTGTTTGGGTACATGTGGTTTGGGTATAATACATAAACGTGTATATTGGCAAACGAAAACACAGAAACAAAAAATTATAAAGGAAAACGAAAAACGAAGAAGAAGAATAATATGTTCTTTTACGAGACTATATTAAAGATCAGGGATATCTTCCACGAGTGTGAGAAATTTTCCTGGGTGAAACGAGGGTAAAAGACGAATCTTTTCTATGGGCTGTCTTAAACGGGAAACATCCAGAAGAACGCAATTTCAGTTTTATTTGATATAAACTTCAATCAGTGTGTTTTATCTTGTACTGAACATGTTTGTTACAGTTTTATTTTTCGTTTTTCTGTCATCTAAATGAAAACTGCAACAATGTGTTCATTCATTATAAATTTTCTGAAAGTTTCTGGTGCATTTTCTTTCCCCAATTTCTTAAAATTTTACACAAAACATTTGTATTTGTGGTAACCATATTGAATCATCTGTCACGTGACCGGAAGTGGCAAATGCTATTTATTTTTCTGGTTTTTGTACTACCTAGTTGTTACTTTTTCTGATAATAAACTATTCATCAATATTTAGCAGAGCACAGAAAATGTTTACCCGCGTAATATCAAGATTGTTCACATCTTGTCTTTCAGTGGGCATTTTTTTGAATACCTCAAATATAGGAAAAATGCGATAGATTTATATTTGACCAATGAAAACGTTTGGGTAATTGATAAATCCATTGGATTGATACAAAAACCAATGCAATTTTGCTGAAAAACTTATTCCAAAACATTCGACAGCAGGTAAACTCATAGTCTAGGAGACATCCCCACTTAAAACAAAAAATTTTCTCAAGTTCTAGGTTTTCAAAATATGATATCATAGCTAACATAAACATGTTTCGTTTTCTAATATATTTATTAACAATCATTGAAGCGTATCTGAGTGAGCAGACTTTGTTAATATTCCATCAAAATTTGGAAAAAATAAAAATTTCTCGTTTTCAGTCAATTTCCAGAAAACTGCACCGTAGGATTTTTTTACGACAGGGAAAAAATTGTCTTTCGAAAAATATCGTTTCTAGCCATGCTGGTCCATTAAACTTCTAAAATAAGCGTCTTTTTAAAACCCAGTCACTGCACTAGAAGAGTATCTACATGAAGGATCGGCTATTTAATTTTCACTACAAAGATCGTAATTTAAAAAAAAACAAGCTGAAAATCTGAACTGAATCAGCAAGATATTTAATTTTTGAGTTTCAGAAGAATAACAGTTTGGAAAAACTATTCCACCAGACATCTTTTTAGGTTCTGTTTTAAAATTCTGTAAAGAATCTGACTGACGGATACTAAGATTCAAACTATTCCATTGTCTTATACTTGACGGACAAAATGAATCGTTAGTAATTGTAAGCCTACACAACGGCTAAATAACGTATTCACCGTTTCCTAGCGTATACACAGTTGTGTTTTGAACATGAGGAGGCTTCAAGCTACTAAGGTACAGATGAACATTTCCTTTTTTTATATTGTAAAACATTTGAATTTTACGTTTCTTCGACGTTCACCAAATGCGNTCTAGGAAGATGCTTATTTCGCTGAACTTGATTACTCGTTGATTTAGGGGCCAACTCCGACCTACCGTTGGGTGTGGGGTTTCCTCACCGTTCATTGAAGATCTCATGGTGGCTTTGAGTTGTTATTGCTCCCCTTAGGGTCGTTGTCTCTTTGACACATTCCCCGTTTCCCTTCTTTTTCTTATCTTTTTAGGTTCTGTTTTAAACTTCTTTAAAGAATCTGACTGACGGATACTAAGATTCAAACTATTCCATTGTCTTATACTTGACGGACAAAATGAATTGTTAGTAATTGTAAGCCTACACAACGGCTAAATAACGTATTCACCGTTGTGTTTTGAACATGAGGAGGCTTCAAGCTACTAAGGTACAGATGATCATTTCCTTTTTTTATATTGTAAAACATTTGAATTTTACGTTTCTTCGACGTTCACCAAATGCGCAAGATGGATCGCAGTTTTAGACACCGAACCACCTTAATAGATTCTTTTATTCTTTTCTTTTCTTTCTTTCTTTGTTTGTTTTGTTCATCTTGTTTGTTGGTCGGTTTTCTAGCTTTTTTTTTTGTCTTTGTTTTCTTAGTGAAATTTGTTTTGTTTTTACCTATGAAATTTCAGGCAGTCTTGATTGTTGAAACGAAAAGCGGGAATCACTTTTTGTGTCGCCTGCACCTAGTGCAGGATCGACACATAGGGATCACTAGATGTCGTATTCCGTCCGTCTGTCCGTCCGTCCGTCTCTATGGCTCCAAAATTTTTACCATTATCCGCATCTCCACCTTAACCACTGGGTATTTTCCATTGAAACTTGCAGGAATGCTTCAGTATGTATTGTAGATATGCACCATGCATTTAATTTTTCTTTATTAATGTTTTTCTAGATTTTGAAGCTAGATTTGGACTTTGTCATTTTAGCTTATTGAAATAAAATGGTATACCTCCATTATCTTCAACTCCTCCTAGACCGCTTGGTACTTTCCAACCACACTTGCAAGAATGCTTCAATATATATTGTAGATGTGCACCATGTGTTTAGTTTTTCATTAATTTTGATATTTTTTCAGATTTTTTAGCTATATTTGAACTTTGTCATTTTTGTCATTTTAGCTTATTGGAGTCATAGGGTATGTACTGCCATTATCCGCAACTCCTCATAGACTGCTTGGTACTTGCCAACCAAACTTGCAAGAATGCTTTAACAATATATATTGCAGATATGCATCATACATTTTGTTTTTGATTAATTTTGATTTTTTCTGATTATCATTCGACTTTGTCATTATATTTCAAAACAAGAATTCTTTATATATATTTATATAGTGCAGGCGACACATATGTTCCGTGGAACACCCATGCATTTTTGAATTAAGGGTACACGATACTAAATGACGTTGCGCTAAGAGTTATCGCGCCTGACGTTAATCGACGGCAATGAAAGCGTTCATAAATATTTTCATGTATTGATCATTCCTAAACTTTTTCATTTAAAACTATTTCTATTTTGTATAATTATAAATAAAAAGAGTGAAATTGAGTAGATGAATATGATTTTTATGCTAGTAACAAAGAGACAATATCATCATGCTTAACTTTGGCAGAATTAGATCAAATTATGAAAATAGCAGTCATTGCCATTTATTATCGAAGTAAAGAAATGTTACTTTATGCTCTTCACGTTCCTTCACGCAAGATTTCAAGAGCCCCTTTTCTAGTTCCGAGAGTCATTTGTCATAAATGTAAAAAATGGATAACAGGAAATGCCTACAATGGCTGAAAATTAAAATTATATGCCACAGTCCGCCACGGAACTACACACGAATAAGACAAAAGATAAACGTAGACAACGATAGGAACTCGGGACAGCCGGACTTGGTACCGGTACTAGCAAAAGCCAGTTTCTGACGTACTGTGTGTGCCATTTTACACCAGACTCCTTCTCACTAACATATGCCATGGTAGTTCGCTGATGGTCAGGGGCGTTTTTAACATTTTCCAACATTGCTCTGGTTTTATTTTCGAGACTTGCTGAGAGAGAAAGTTTTGATTTTTTCGCTATTTATGCTAATTGCTATGGTTTTAGATAAAGCTGCTGTTTATTCTTTACAGAGCTGGTACACATAAAGTCATCGTGTAATGAACGATAATAATATTTAAGTGAAATCAATAAATCACACACGTTATCTATAATCGAACCTGCTATTTCAAAACTGCAATTCGCGCAGAGAAAAGTAAAAGATAGTGTTTAAAATGTGATGCCTGAAAATCAGAAAGATGGAAAACGTCTTGATACATATCAAGCATCAATAAGGGAAATTTGAGTTAATTGTTTGCCACCGAAGTTTTTTCACTACACAAACACGCACACAGAGAGAAAAATCAAAGTATTCAGCCGACATCTCGTTTATCACTTTGAGCAAGGGGTGAACGATTTTTAGAACCGATTCAATAAATCTGTCCCCACTGTGAGTTTGTGACCTACAAAATTTGATCAGCTTCTGTGTAACAGAAAACATATTGTTATCAAATGTGAAAGGAGATAGACGAATGAAAAAAAAGAGAGAGTAACAGGAAACATCTACAATGGCTTAAAATTACAATAACATGTACTTGCTCTAATTCTGCACAATTTGAAAAACACATGAACACACAAACAAGAAAAGAAGACAAATGTCAACAAGGATAGGAACTCGGGACAGCCGGACTTGGTACTGGCACTAGCAAAAAGCCAGCGTTAGAGTTGAACCGGTTTATGGGTGCCATGTACTATGTGCTATGTACTAGTCAGTTATTGATATTAGAGCAAGCAATGAATAAGTGGCATCATCACTCCAGAAGCTAAGACGGGGACACATTTATCGAGGTTTTTTTTCTTTTTGTTTTTTCGTTTTGTTTTGTGTTGTTTGTTTGTTTGTTTGTTTTGGCAAAAACTAGTTAACAAATATCATGTTGCGAATACTATGATGCACCTAAAGTTAATTGATAGTTTGAAAACAATCTGGGAAGGAGAGAAAAGGACAATTCGTAATTTTGAAAGATGGGTCAAGGGGTGCTCGACGCTAATCTTCCGGCTAAAAGAGCCTAGTCTGCTGGTAGAACACTGTTGCACTACGGAAGAAAAAATAATTATAAGCACTGTTTATTCATTCACAATATAGCATTAGGAACTGTCAGTTATTAATATTAGAGCAAGCAATGAATAAGTTGCATCATCACTCCAGAAGCTAAGACGGGGACACATTTATCAAGGTTTTTTTTCTTTTTGTTTTTTCGTTTTGTTTTGTTTTGTTTGTTTGTTTGTTTTGGCAAAAACTAGATAACAAATATCATGTTGCGAATACTATGTTGCACCTAAAGTTAATTGATAAAATTACAAAAAAAACAGGATAACAGCAAACACCTACAATGGCCAACAACTACAATTACATGCCACAATTTACAAGCAAACTGCACCAGAAAAACAATAATGAAAACAAGAGACAAACATAAATAACGATAGGAACTCGGGATNGCCGGACTTGGTACCGGCACTAGCAAAAGCCAGTGGTAGGGTTAAACCGGTTTATGGGTACCCAAACCTCCCCTTTCTCTATCCCGTTTCCCTATAGTATCATAAACATAGTTTGTTTCAATTGGGAGGTATGTCGAGAATTTATCCTTTCAATGGACCAGGAATCCAAATATGTCGTTCAACTTTTTCGGGACGCCTGGATCAGCCTTTTTATTCAGAGAGAATGTTTTGGATCAACCTTTATAACGGGATCCGGGATTTGCAGTTCTCATTTTTTCGGAGCTCGGGATTGAAAATTATATTCTTGGGAATTCGGAATATGAAACTTTTTGGCCGGGTTGCACAAAGTGCGAGTCCGGGTTACATATTAAGGTGAATGTCGGGCTCAAGGGCGGGCGGGTTGGGGAAATGAAATAAACATTTTGTTTCAACTCATCTTACAGTATTCAACCTAGATCTTTGAAACTTCACAGAATGTTTATGTATACATTGAACATGTGCACTTGATTTTATGGAATTTTTTCGTATTTTTTTCGTATTTTTCCGGACTTTGGAACTTAGTCATTTTTTTATCGACATTTTCAACAGAGGGTACATATCTTGTGAAATCAAATACTCCTACAGTTTTCAGTCTAGACCTTTGAAACTTCACAGAATATTTAAATATTTATTGAAAATGTGCATCTGATATTATGGATTATTTTGAAAATGTTTTCCTATTTCCCGGACTTTGGAACTTTGTTATTTTTATCGACATTTTCATCAAAGGGTAATTAATTTTGTGAAATCAACTCTTCCTACAGTTTTAACCTAGATTTTGAAACTTCACAGAATATTTCTTTATATATTGAGGATGTGCACTTGACTTTATGGAATTATGTTGAAAATTGATTTCAATTTTTCCGGACTTTGGAACTTAGACATTTTTCATTGACATTTTCATCAAACGGTACCAATATTGTGAAATAAACTCCTCCTACAGTTTTCAACCTAGATCTTTCAAACTTCACAGAATGTTTCTATTTCTATTGAAGATATATACGCATTCCTTTTAGAAAAAAGATAGTCGTAAGCCTACCAAATACAGGGAAATTCATTATTAAACCCAACAAGAAAAGAATTTATAAACAGTATAAAATACGGAAAATCCATCATGTCCATAATTCAAACGAATTCCAGTTGTAAGAAATACGGAGTTTGTCAACTGTGTGGTGAAATTTCTGAATACAAAAAAAACACAGACAATTATTCTGGCCATTGCTGTATATATAATGGCCACATCTCCTAATTTGTCAAGTTTTCTTACAATTAACTCGTTAAGTGCGATGGTGTAATGTATACGTTATATTGTCTTTTTGGTATCTTTTTAATGCGAGATGAAAATATTTGTAAGAATTTGACTAAACTGAGTTAAGGGAGTACGAGTGTCAGAAATTTTGCAATTAGAATTAAAATTCTGACCTTTTGTTTTGAAGAGCATTACTAATGGAACAACTTGAGCAAAAAATTTTGAAAATCCATGTAGGAATTTTTGAGAAATATGACGTCAAAATTTTGGCGGGAAACAGTTCTCTCTAGCGTTTCCTTTAATTTGCATAAGATGTTTATATGCATTTAAATATATGAAAATATAATTGGAAGTTGATAAAATTTTATACACTGTCTATTTTATACATTTTAAAGTAACCTATGACCAAGAAAATATGATCTTTTAACACTGTTTGAATGGATAAAACCCGAGGATATCAAATGCTTCTGAAAATCTGAGGCTCGTACTCCCTTAACGTAGAAAAAAAGGACTGGGGTTTGTACTTGAGTAGACGTACTTGACATATTACCCCTTCACGGGTTTAACCCTCCGTGAAGTGGGGCTTATTCGAGTAGATATTTTAGGTAGGGATGTGCCAAATCGATCTCGAAAACATACCCCGAATTAATATACTCACGTACGTAAAACATACCCCAAATTTATATAACAATACTAAATTTAGGACCCGAATATATTAAAATACCATTCGGTTAACATGAAAATCATAAAAATCAAAGAACCAAAGAAACAAAGCATTAAATATGTAAAATATTGTATATTTAAAGAAAATAAATCACAATAACTTAGTTGTCTCATAAAAAATTGTCATCTTTGCATTTTTGGTACCAAACTTTATATAAATTATTTGTTCTGTTTGCAAATTTATATACAATTGGTTTGAAAGCACATCCAAATTTATATATTTCATGCCAAAAACATACCCGAATTTTTGGCACATCCCAGTATACCAAAATAATGGTAGGTTTATTCAGAACAATTGTCTGAGAGGGTTATCTTTAAATTAAAATCTCATGCATGGATCCATTTTTCAATATTTGCCATTTATTTGTATTTGTATATATATATATGATATATTGGTTTAAAATAGTACAAATAAATGGCCAATATTGAAAAATGGAGTAAATATTTTAAAAAGGGGAGGGACCATAGGGCCCAATACAGGGTCCTGTCATCAAGCACCTGTGGGAGGTACTGGCCGTTTAGACTTTTCAATTAAAAATCATAATGTATCTTGAAAACTGTTGTTTATCTAACAAAATATATCATAAGTTGTAAAATTATCCTCCATGAATTTTACTCCAGTCCAGGATAACTCGTTCTGGATGGTATGGTAGTGTGCATGACATTCTCAAGCTATATATATATTTTTTACACTACTCGAGTTAGTTCTAAAATCATATAATCGCAAACACGTTATTTGACACATATCTTATATCATGACTAGACATCTCGCGTATACTAAAGCTGATTTAAGTAGTTAAACATCGAATTTACCGACGCCAATTTATTTTTTTCCCTAATGTAACGTCATTTATTAACGTCATGCAATTTAACACTTTTTACGCTTTAAGCCACGTGTGACTTGCTGTAACTCAAAAACAAGGATGGTGACATATGTATGGATTCAGGGTTTTGAGCTCTACAATATGTTTGATCAAGTTTAGTCAACATTGGTATATCCTGACATACAGTTACATGTACTTCTCAGAAACTAAAAGTTTCAGACATAAGTTCTAGATTTTCACTATTTGCCTTTTTTAATTTGGCGCCAAAACCTATATTTTTGTTTGCGTTTTATGGAAAATCAAGTATGCTGACCCCTATTTTTTAATTCATATTCCGATGTATCGTACAAAGAAGCAACAGTGTGCAAAAAATTAGGAAAATTGGAACATATATATACCATTTGGTATCTTGTTACCTTAAGACACACAAGACGGGTACACGTTTTTACGATGTTTCCTTTTTTTTGTAGCAGTCAGCGTGATGGCTTGAAAATCGTTTGGTTATTCAAATAAAAGACAAAAATCTTCCTGTCATTTAAACTTTATATTAACCCTATAGCAAAAATTGAATGATTCGATAAGGATTTATGGCATTTATAATTTTTTTACATTTTTTTATCGGGATGATAGACTTGTTTGCTATCTTCTGGCTAACCGGAATAATAGCATCGACTTTGTCTGTAATGACATTTTTGACATAACTTTAATGTATGCTGATATTGCATGAGTCTACCAGCTTAAATTACATTGTAAGAAACATACGGTGGTACATTTAGGACACTCAAAATTTTATTTTTTTATAATATTATGTCGAGCGCTCGACTTATTATCTCGAGTGCTCGACTTATTATGTCGAGCGCTCGACTTATTATCTCGAGCGCTCGACTTATTATCTCGAGCACTTGACTTATTATGTCGAGCGCTCGACATAATAAGTCGAGCGCTCGACATAGTAAGTCGAGAGCTCGACATAATAAGTCGAGAGCTCGACATAATAAGTCGAGCGCTCGACATAATATTATAAAAAGAATTAAATTTTGTGTGTCCTAAATGTACCACCGTAGAAACAACTGCTCTCAATAGTGAAAAAAGTCAGTTGACGGTGTCCCATATTTCAAATGAAGATAAAATCTGGTACCAACATACCCAGACAAGTTAGCGTAACATACAGGTATTCAAGTCTTGTTGTCATTAAATAGATACCATCTTCACATGGGCATTTCTTATGGAATGAGAAGTGGTGCATGGACACAGTATTGTCCCCTTCAGTTACATGCAATGCTTTTCCCGTCAAATTCAAAATATCAACACAGTTTCAGAACCGTTGCGCCTGAAATATCCTACTTACGTTTTTCCTATATGCCGTTTAACGTTTTTGAATGAAAAAACAAAAAAACAAACAAAAAAAAAAATACAAAAAAAAAAAAAAACGAATAAACATACACGTCCGGTATACATTGAACATGTTTTCTTGTTACCAGTCTTGCATGTTTAATTATTGATGATTAGGGGGAAAACGAAAAAATGAAAAATGTAAATATCTTCAAATGTAAATATCTGCAATGATCGGTGATCTCAACAGGAACAGACCAATTCCCTTGCTCAAATGTGTGTTTATGTGTCCATACAATGTATTTATATGGCTAATATATTAATACTGCATATTCACAAGAGAACAACCTACTCTGCTTTCTTTTTGATGGAAAGAATAGCCATTAAACAAACACTTCAACTGTATTCTGCTAACAGTTGAGCTGTATAGTCATTGAAGGGATATTGAGTAAATGCACATGAGACAAAGTCTCTACAAATACATGGTTAACCAAGCAAAACGCTTTTATTGATGTTCTTCATCTTAAAGTCACCATGATGCCTTCAACAATGAGCTGTACTCATACCTCATAGTAAGTTCAAGACCGCCCTTAGCACCGGTTTGAGCGGAATTTAGTACTAGATGTCGAGCAATGCTACATCCATTTTTTCCCATGTCATTAATACAGGATCGTCAACAAATATAAAATTGACTGACAAAGTATCATGCAATTGAAATCATCCGCCGGCGGACAAAAATACCAACAGAAGACAATCACAATATAAAAACAACCACAAGGTGCTCAACGAGTCCATCGTAAGAAAACTTGGTGTCTGTTAACTGTAACAACTTTAAGCTTAGTTTTTCTTATTTTGTATTGATATCGCAAGTATCTTTACAATGCAGCTACCTATATAATCAAAATTTTGTATGACAATGCAGCTACGTATATAATCAGAATTTTGTATGAAAGTGAGACGTGTCTTTACACGTTGTCACTAAATTTTTAAGTGCTGTGTGCTGCTTAGTTTTCCGAGAATAACAACCCAATAATTAACTTTATAATTCAATGAAGTGGCATAAAAAAGAGAAATCTCAGTTTGAAAATATCTAAATATTGTCACACACACTATGTACAATGTTAACCCCTTCTTTTCTTAACGAAAACGCAGAAAAGGCTTACTTGACCTGTTAAATATTCAAGAAAAAGGGCAAATAGGCAACAGATTAGAACGTCAGTAAGGTATTCCATGCACCCAGGTTTCATACTGTGATAAGTTAATAAGAAGTATGAAAGTCTGGATGAGACGACTTTTGTAGCTGCTCAGAAACTATGGAAGCATTTTTTATGGAAATTCTAACCCATTAGAAACACTGAGGCTTAACTGCATGTATTGCACTCTGTGGATGTTTTCGGTACATGATTAGGCATCCTATTTCGATATTTTTGGTAATAAGTACTTCTGTCTCACTATTTTTGAATTATGTCATTCCAGAATATTTCAATGTAATGCTCCTGATGAGCGGTTAGTCCTAGAAACACGTGCACAGTATAAAACCATTGTATTGTATGCAATTTGAACATTTTTAAAAAAAAAATGTTACACATTGACGAACATGGACGTCTAAAATCTAGGTTATATGACAAACGTGATGATTTTGACTTCCCAACTTTCCCATTATCAGCAATTTACCCCAGCCTATGGAGTATATATTTCACAATTAATTCGTCACTGTAGAAAGCTTGTAGTTCATACAGTGACTTTGTGGAAAGGACAAAAGCATTGTCACAAAATTGCAGACTCGGGGTTATGGTAAGCCGTTGTTACATTTTTTGTACTTTCCTCCCTTCAGAAATTCATTGGTCGTCACCACGACATCATAGATATGAAATGTCGGTGTCAAAAATTCAAAAACTGATAACAGCTAGATTCACGTCTTCCTGGATTTGACTTTTACCATGGTTGACTCACTGACAGTGTTACGGTTACTGTATACAGAGCAGGACATGCTTACCCTTCCGGAGCATCTGATGTAAATTTTTGAGAGTTCACACTGTTAGTGCTTTAGTTTTTATTGTTGTATTTGTGGTGTTCATGTGTTTTGTGGTTGGGTAGCGTCTTTGGTCTTCCGTCTTGTTGTGTTCTTACTTTGTCTCTGGACATTAATTTATGTAATGTTGTTCTTCGTTCCTTCGGTGTTTTATTGCGAAGTAGAATAATTTATAAAGGGTCCTTCATGTTTATTGCTCATTTCGTTCAGATCTAGAAAACATGACGACCAGCGCTAAATATAGTTTAGTTCAACATTGGACAGTCTGGGAAAATCTCTGTCAATTAATGAAGAAAATTCACGAGAGATCTCCAAAAATCGTTTATTTCCGTCTGATCCAAAACATGGCTGTTATCATGAAACATAGTTTTAGTTTGAACCTTGTGAGTAAAAATAATTTACACCATCTGCCCAAAATGTTGAAGCAAATTAACCCAACTATTTTAGTAAGGGTACGACCATTTGATTTTCGGGGGGGGGGGGGGGG
>MJUU01044753.1:11476-46169 GCA_002080025.1 Modiolus philippinarum
CACTATTTTCTAAATTTTAATTGTGTACTTTCTAGTGCAAAAGGTTCATGTTTATAAGTATTTTCACATTGAAGGGTGTCTGGATTATGCCTTTGAAAAATTAAAATTTACATTTCTTGGACAGGAAGTTGCAAAGTGTCTTAAGTTCAAGGGTAAATATTCCTGCCGTAACTGTCACTTTACTGAAGTGTCACACATGAAAATTAAATCTCAGGCTAGTACAGGAAAAACCAGTGGCCGATTTTCCTGACAATTCAGTATTTTAATGGGATTGCAGTGTACTTCAAGCATGCAAAGTTTCATATCGGTTAAAATGGTGCAATTTTTTAAATTTGACCTGACTTTTGGTTAGAAAGCACTACGAAATAACTTGGGGTCTGTGGCCTGTAAGTATAGGAGAAGTTGCACTAACAAGAATTATTTTAAGATAAAACACTGGTTTTAGGAAATTATATATGTATAAACTCTAGCAGCCCATTTACAAACTAAATAAAGTCCGAAGGACATATGTAAAGTTTGTGAATGAGCTGCTATAGTTTATACATGCATAATTCCTAAAAACCAGTGCTTAATTCTTATAATTTCAAATGAGTTCAAAAAATTTGTTTGATCGTCTTTATTTGATGCACTATATTTGCCCGGAGTGGATTAATGGGCAAACTGAAATATTGAAAATCTTTTGTTATTCATGAAATTGACCACTGAAAATGAAGGTTACAATTACAATTGGAATTATATACAAATAAACTGTCATACATGGCAATTCAAATTTAACCCTTAACTTTTTTTTTTGGGGGGGGGGGATAATAAACATCTTTTATTTGTGCAAAGAAGCTTTATAATTTACCATTATCTGAACAAAAGAGTGTACAGATACATTATAACATACTTTTGTGGTCCTATAAAAATAATATAACATTGTAACATAATATCATATCAGTATTGTTTACTTAATTGTTGGATTCCATTCACAACAAATATTCATATATTTGTAAAAAATTAATTAATTACCAGTTCACCAATCTTTTTACAATAATATTTTCTTTCATAACAGTGTATTATCAGACAAATTAAAAAAATTATAATTCTCATTCAAGACAGTTGGTCCCTACAAGGAGAAAAAATATTTGATGTAGATTACTAAAAGTTTCAGAAGTCTTCACAGTGAATTCAATACACAATTAATTTCTTGGCTCTGAGGCTGTTATTTTCTGTGAATGATGTACTGATGTACTTTTTACTACCCTGTAGAGTAATATTGGTGGGCTTGACATATACAAAACTATGGGTGGAAATGCTTTTTGTATTGATATATTGCTATGGAAAGAGAAACAATAAAAATGCACCTATACCAGAGAGAAGAATTTATATATCTATAGAGGTGCATTTTTATCCACCAACATTTTCACCTTCATCCACCAATGTTTTCACCTTCAAACATCAAATTTTTCCATTCAAACACCAATGTTTTCACCTTCAAAATTACATTCAAACACCAACATTTTCACCTTCAAACACCAATTTATCATTATTTATTATCAAAAATTTCCATTCAAACACCAACATTATCACCTTCCAACACCAACATTATCACCTTCCAACACCAACATTTACACCTTCGAACACCAACATTTTAACCTTCAAACACCATTCTTTTCACCTTCTAATACCAACATTTTAACCTTCAAACACCAGCCTTTTCACCTTCTAATACCAACATTTTCACCTTCAAACACCAAAATTTTCACCTTCAAACATCAACCTTTTCACCTTCGAACACCAGCCTTTTCACCTTCAACACCAACCTTTTCACCTTCTAATACCAACATATTCACCTTCAAACACCAGCTTTATCACCTTCAAATGATTTTCACCTTCAAACACCAGCCTTTTCACCTTCTAATACCAACATTTTCACCTTCAAACACCAGCTTTATCACCTTCAAATGTCAACATTTTCACCTTCAAACACCAGCCTTTTCACCTTCTAATACCAACATATTCACCTTCTAACACCAGCTTTATCACCTTCAAATGTCAACATTTTCACCTTCAAACACCAGCCTTTTCACCTTCTAATACCAACATTTTCACCTTCAAACACCAGCTTTATCACCTTCAAATGTCAACATTTTTACCTTCACATATCAATATTATATACATCCATTATTAATGTAGATTCCGTAGAAATTTGTACTTGCATAGTTTTGCTTTAGTTGAAAAACAAGAAACAAATTTTAATAAGTTACATATCAGATCATATTGCTAATTTCTAAAAAAAACAAAAAAAAGAACATAAATTCAAGATATTTAGAATACCATTCCTGAAATCCCATATAAAATACAAGACATCAATAAACACTATAAGGCAATGAAAAAAATAATTTCAATAATTTAAATAAAATAAAAATAAAACTTCACCTCCCTCACTACACTTTTGGTGGTTTTTACAATGTGAAAAGCTGCCTCATCTATTTTTTGGCAAATAAAAAGATTAAAAAAATCACCTCCCTCCCTCCTCAGTTTTAATGAAAAATGGCCTGAGAACCAATTTATTAACTTTGTATGTCCTAATATATGAAGCTTTTGGAAAAAATACAGAGGATATGAATGTTATAAATGAAGCATTAGAATAAAATGAGATTGAAAGTAAATGTAAAGCATTAGGCCATTATAGAAAACTTACTAGATTCTTATAATCTTTTAAAAAGCTTAAGACGGACATTTTTTTTCCTTTTATTTAAAAGATGAACAAAAATTCGAAAATCTCTTTGTCAGGTGCTGAAAAATTATGTAAGAAGGGGACAAGAATTTATGATTTTTTTTATTCACCTTTATTTTTTATGCTCTCATATGAAATGTAAAAAGTTTTGGGTAAAACAAAAACAAAAAATATGTATAGAATGATCTGAGAAATATAGTTCTTTTTCAATTTCAACTAAATCTAGAAGTGAAGTGAAGGTTGAGGATAGTTGGTTATATACCTACAAAAAAATGTTCCACGAATTAAAAAAAAAAGTTTTTTACAAGTGAATTAAGAAAAAAATGCCTCTTGATGACCTATACTAATCTCAATATAGAAAGTACACACATGTAAATACACAAAAAATAAAGCCTCCTAATAAACAACACTAATAAACCAATAAATATCTATATCAAATCTCATTATGTGTGATATTATGTCAAACAGCTTTGTTTACATAATTATGGTAATTAGTTCCATCTGGTAAAAATGGAAATTGAGAACCATATTCTCTCATAATGGTAGAATATGCCACAGCTTGTGGAATAAAATTTGGATTTCCTAAAGACGTGTTCATATGTTGCATAAATGGATCATTAGGGTCAATATTATGTGGTGGTATTGGTGCTGGTCTGTCCATAACATTGGTATAGATTTGACCTTCAGGATTTGGGTTATACCTCATTCTTTGCTGACCATCTGGTGAGGCCATATGTTGGGAAGGTTCAGGCTGTTGAGAATGAGGTGTGTTTTGTTGTCTAAGAATTGTTGCTTGTCTATGGGGTGATGGTACTGGTGTTGGTGGTGATTCTTGATGTTGTTGTAAGCTATAACAATGTTCTGTCAAAGATATATTGCTCTGTGCATGTTGGTTATCAACATTCATTAACATATTTGTGTATTTTAAGCTTTCATTTATTTCTTCTGCAATTGAAGATGGCGTAACTGATTGGTAAATTTCTTGGTGAGTTATTTCTCTTGGCATTGTTTGGTATGGTTTGCGACGGGGTTTTGTTGTTTTCTCCTTCTTTTCAACAGTTATCTTTGGATTTTGTAAGTCTGTTTTAGAAATTGGTGCTTTGGTTGGTTGATCCAGAGGTTGAACTCTCCTTACTGGAGGTAAAATTGTATCTGCTCCATGAACTGCCCTCAGATGTCTACGTAGGTTGTACAATCTTTTAAACGCTGTACCGCACCAGCATTTGTGTTCTTTTTCAGTGGAATGCACTTTATAATGACGTTTAAGGGCATTTTTAGCTTTGAAAGTTAACGAGCACAAACTACAAGCAAATTGCCGTACATCACTATGCTTGTATGCATGATGCATTTCAAGAGTTTTCTTTGCATGAAAAGCAGACCCACACAGTTCACAGACAAAGTTTCTTTCAGCTTCAAAATGAAGTGACAAGTGGCGTTTGAGATTGTTGGCCTCCCGACATTGATAACCACAGTGCTGGCAGGTATGTGGCTTCTCTCCCGTGTGGTACCTCATGTGTCTCTGTAATGCATGCTTTCTACAATGAAAATTAAAACATTTTATCATCTGAGAATCTCTCCCGTATGGTACCTCACATGTTTCCGTAAAACATGCTTTCTACAATGCAATTGGAACATTCTTATCATATGAGTATTACATATGACAAATATAAACATTGTAATTATCGAAATAACATTTCTAAATTTCAAAAAAATTTGACTGGCTCGAATTCTCTTTCTCTGTCGCTTGGGTGTTCTAGCCATTAAAGTCTGATACAATATCATTTTAAAGTCTAAAATATCTTAACATGCTAAAGTATGGAAATATTTATAAAATTTACTTTAGGAACTTATCGTCTGTACTTACATTCTCCTTTTAGCTGATTTTAGTTGAACCTCAATGTATTTTTATTTCAGGTCTAAACCTTTTTTGGTTCTTGGTTAGCAAAGTTTTTTATCTAAATTACTCATGCTATAATTGTCAATATACAGAACAAAAGAATAGATATGTTGCAAAGTTCCTAAGGTTTTGGTTCTATGTAATTCCAGATGTAATTGCAGACTAGAGGTGACTATGGCATCCCCACTAATAAGAAAAACAGCCCAATTATCTCCCCTTAAAGGTGTCAAACAATGATTAAATAGTGTCCATCAATTGTGTAAAGTCTTATAAAACCTTTGTCCTGGTTTAAGAGGAGTTTTGCTTACAAAGTATGGAGAGACGGATGGTTGCACAGATAGGGTGTTTCCTATATACCCTCTTAACTTCATTGTTGGTGGTATATAGAAAGAACACTATCATGAGAATTCCAAGTCTGGAGGTCCAAACTTTTGCTCCTATATATCTTGAAAAGGGTAAATGCTAGAACAAAGGCCAATCCTAAAAAATAATTTGTTTGCTGTTAATCAACCTACTCATTACAAACCTTCCTACTTAAAAAGTTTTATTGTCGTTTTCTGGAATTTTTTTAATTTATTTTTAGCACATTTTTCTTAAAAAGGACCAGGGATGATAAGGCCAGTTTTTGGCCTTAAATATGTCAAAATTTGGAAATAACTTTTATCAGAAACTTTTATTCCTTATTTATTGTATTTCCAATGTGCAATGCCAACCATGGCAATTTAAATGTTTTGCCCGTCTTATGACATCATAATCACAGACTCAAAATCAGTCATTTAAAGGAAAATCACAAAAATGTTAGTGTCATATGCCCTTTGAAGACGTTTTTAAAATTGTCCGCTATGGAGTAACAACTTATTATTTTGACATGTCGTAGTTCAATTATTAACAAATGTTGTGTCAAAAGGACTTTTTGTTACTTGTTTGCGGACAACTTCAAAATAAACGTAGAATGTTTATGAAATGGTGAAAAGTATGCAGCTACTCGATCTTTTAACTGACATTTCTGCTCAAAAACCACAGGCTTTTTGTTTATCTCATATTGTAATATGAAGAAATAGTTTATAAATACTTAAAATCATCTTCTAGATGACATATACATGTAAAGGGTCAAAATTAAAATTAAACACCCAAGAGGTTGAAATCGGGTGCGGACGGGAAAAATTCGTAATAACTAGTTAGTGTTTTTTAACCACAAATGTCTGTTTAGCACGCCAATATAATAGCTGTCTAAATTTCACCGCCCTTTCACATGTTTTAACTAATCACACAATGCACAGTGGTCTATAGTGAACAGATAACCTAAGGTTATGTATTTTTTTTAAACATTATCAAGGTTCGAACCTCTGGCAATACAGGGTAGGTATTTTCAACGCCGGACACCATCAACCACATACTTGTGTTCACATTTGATTAATACAAAATAATAAATTAATTAAATTACATGCATAACAACAGAAAAAATATTTAATGGTAATTTACCAAATTAGATGCCTTAGCTTTTTGCTAAATACAGAAAAGGTAAAAACATATAAAATCAGCTTACTAAACACAGATATACACCTACATATATTGTTACATCAATACTTTGCAATTGGTATGTCTATATATAATCACCCCAAATGTAATTATAGGTATCTGCATTTTGATTTTCTTGAAATATTTGCCTTTGCTAAGAGAGATTTTGCTGCTAAACCATATAGATTCATTGAAAGGATTGTCAGTTTCTAATTACATCCCTTTATCTTATGCTGCGTTCACACGTAATTCAAATTAACTTAATTAGAAAAACGATTCATGTCCAAATGTCATCATAAAGCGAATTGAAAATCTTATATGAACATGATAATTTATTGATATTGTAGGTGCGGTAATACTGAGATTATCAGTCTCAGGAGATCAAAGGAAGTTTATATAAATTACCGATGAACAATTTTATTTACTTTAAAATTTCATAATTTGTTAGGCATGTATAGCCTTAGATGTCCTATTTTTCGTATATTTTTCTATTTCCATATACAATTTCTATCATTACTAAGGGAATTTTAGGTTGCTAGGTTTCTGTTAAGAACAGAAAAGGGAATAGTCATAAAGACTTCCATATTTTCATGTAACTGTAGTACAGATATAGTATTGTATTGATATTTTTACAATTGCATGTGCTATTTCAGATAGTTTTATACTTCATCTGCAATTTTTAGCGTTGCTAAGGGTCGTTTTGGCTGCTAGGTTCTTCAGAAGTATAGAAAACAGCATGTCCATACAAATTTTCACATTTCTATATAATTATCAAACATAGATATTATTTTTCTCATATGTATAAACTTTAGTTTTCTACCGTTTGTTGTTTTTTTTTCTTGTTTCATCTACAATTCTAATCGTTGCTAAGGAAATTTTTGGTTGCTAGGTTCATTAAAAATGTAAATAAACTGAAGATTTATACACTAAGGGTCTTTTTAACCTTAAAGATAACATTTGTAACTTAAAAATGACATTTGATGTCTTTTGTTATGTACCAATTGAGTTCTTTTCCTACTTTTTACAGTAAATGCTTCATCGGTTGCTAGGCAACCATTGGTTGGCCAGAACAGAAAAAAGTGTGATTTTTGTCATTCCTTAGGAAGGGGCTACTACTTATGAAAATATTATGCTATTTGAAGAAGGGGCCAAAACAGCCCTTATCATACCTTGTCCTTTACACCTTTTTTTTTGCATCTTTTGAGAAAAATAAATCAATTCCTACCTACCTACACACATCTAAAATTGATAGTCGATAAACAGCAAACAAAAATTTTGTTAAATTACATTTCTACTCAGCAGTTACCTCCCATAGATTCCAAAAATAACTACTTAAAATTTTTTCCAAAACAGAAAATATCTGTTTGACTGTAAACTAAGAAATTATGGTTATATGTTTGTTGCTTCCAAAAATCATTTGTAATTTACTATAGTTAAATTATGCATTTCAAATTCCATAAAAATCTGAACAAAAAAAAATTTCGTACATTGTATTAGGCAATAGATACAGAGTTTTAAAAATAACAAACGTAAGGCAGACAGACATTATTGTTGGACAATCAAATAAATGGTGGTAAATGTCACCTACTGATATAGCTACCCCATCTTCTTCTGTAAATTGCCATTTAAGAGTTGGGGTGAGCTCAAAAACTTGTTTTGCACTGATTCATGATACACCTGATATGTTGATTCTATATAAAATGACAGTTACCATGACTACACATCATAAATCATCTGTTGTCACAATAAAATTATTCTCAAATTTCAGCTATGAGGCCTAAACTTCAAACATTTATCATGGACACTGAAAATAATATTACTGGTATATGAACGAGCAATTTTTGCGCCTGTCCCAAGTCAGGAATATGTTGATCATTGGCTTGTCCTTGTCTTCTAATAGAATTTAAGTTTCTTGATATTTGGGTTATTGGATGTGGTTTGTTTCCATTGATTTCTTCACTTTTTAACCTTTTTGGGGCCATTTAGGGCTAGCTATATAGTGTGAGGTTCCTCACTGTGTTGAAGACCATACGATGACCCCTAGATGCTTTGTTCTGGGTCGTTTTAACCTGGATATGGGATGTTGTCTCCTTGACATTTACCCCATTTCCTTTCATTTTCATAAGAGATAGTTACTTATAGTTGATCTAAATCAAAGATCAGGATGTAAGAAATTCTAAGAATATTCTCTCCTTTTTATATGCACCACTAAAGAAAAGCTAGAATTTCTTATATTCATGAAATATATTAAGAAATTTGATCAGCTCCATTTGAGATTGGAATCAACATTTTAAAAAAAATTTTGTTCACAATTACGACAAAATTGGCAAAATTTCATCTGCAACCTCTTTTCTTGCAAATCAAATAAGATTTTATTTTTTTCCAACACTGGATCAATCAATGAACTATCACAAAGTGATTTGGACTTCAATCAAAATTCATATATTTTGGAAAGTTTTAAAGTAAGAAATTCTTCTATTTTGGACATTCAATTATTTTAGGAATATTTGGACAGTTTAAGTTATTATTGGACAATTCATGATTAACATATTTTAATTAGTTTACTTCATACTTGTGTTTTACCTACAATCAAAAGAACAGAGTTAATCAGATTAGTGACACAGTTCACTTATTTGTTTTGGACTGTTTTAAGTGACAATAGTATTGAAATTATCAAAGTTAATTTAATTACTCAAAAGTGCTAATCTACTTTTATATCCATTATTGTAACACCTGTTCATACTTGTCATATTGATTAAGCATTGTCTGTTGTGTATATATTTGGTTGTAAAATATGATTTAAGGGGAACAAGTAAAGCATCGAAAAAGCTAGTGTTACTTTGTTAGTTGAAGTAGACATATTGCTAGTATTGGTCCGGCTACTGTTGGAGTTTACATTTTGTTAAACATTATCCCNTTCACTTTTTAACCTTTTTGGGGCCATTTAGGGCTTGCTATATAGTGTGAGGTTCCTCACTTTGTTGAAGACCATACGGTGACTCCTAGATGCTTTGTTCTGGGTCGTTTTAACCTGGATATGGGATGTTGTCTCCTTGACATTTACCCCATTTCCTTTCATTTTCATAAGAGATAGTTACTTATAGTTGATCTAAATCAAAGATCAGGATGTAAGAAATTCTAAGAATATTCTCTCCTTTTTATATGCACCACTAAAGAAAAGCTAGAATTTCTTATATTCATGAAATATATTAAAAAATTTGATCAGCTCCATTTGAGATTGGAATCAACATTTAAAAAAAAATTTTGTTCACAATTACGACGAAATTGGCAAAATTTCATCTGCAACCTCTTTTCTTGCAAATCAAATAAGATTTTATTTTTTTCCAACACTGGATCAATCAATGAACTCTCATGATAACTTATCATTTTAATCTACCTCATTTATATTAACAAACCTAAAATAAGCCTTTCCACATTCAGAACATAGAAATTTCCTCTCTTTAATCTTCTCTCCAGCTTTAACTGAATGTTTGTATGTCTGTTTGTGTTTGGCCAGAGCCTTGATTGTTCTGAAGAACATCTGACACGGTTTACATTCTACAGGTCTCTCTCCTATAATATAAATGCCATTTAATAATATGATATAAATCTATAATATAAATGTTCTTTAGTAAAACAATTATAACTGAATGTTTGTATGTCTGTTTGTGTTCTGCCTGAGCTTTGATTGTTCTGAGGAACATCTGACACAGTTTACATTCTACAGGCCGCTCTCCTATAAAGTAAATGTCATTTAATAATATGATATAAATCTATAATATAAATGTTCTTTAGTAAAACAATTATAACTGAATGTTTGTATGTTTGTTTGTGTTCTGCCAGAGCTTGAACATCTGACACAGTTTACATTCTACAGGTCTCTCTCCTATAGTTTAAATGTCATTTATAGTATAAATGTTCTGTAGTAATGCAATTATAACTGGATGTTTGTATGTCTGTTTGTGTTCTGCCTGAGCTTTGATTGTTCTGAGGTACATCTGACACAGTTTACATTCTACAGGTCTCTCTCCTATAATTTAAATGTCATATCATAATATGATATAAATCTATAATACACAAATGTATAAATATTCAATAGTAATACTATTATAACTGAATGTTTGGATGTCTGTTTGTGTTCTTTCTCCTATATTATAAATGTCATATAATAGTATGATATAAATCTATTATAGAAATCTCTTACAACAATGCAAAATAAATTTATAATATTAATGTCATATTGTACTACAATATAAATTTCTGGTCTCTACTAGAATATAAATTTCATATATATATAAATAATAAATTCATAAAATAAATGCCAAACAATTACTAATCTCTCTTGTATACTATAAATATCATATCATACAATATAGTATAAAACTTAAATGAATTTTATACAATCAGTGGTCTGTCTACTATATGTCCTATAAAATAAACGTCATATAATAATACAACATAAATAAAAGGTCTCTCCCTTGCAACATTCAGACATAAATGTCATAAAATTATATCTGTATATGTTATCTTTGCTTTCCCTGTATGTCATCTTTGTATTTTTCTGTGTGTAATTTTTTTTTATTGTATGGCATCTTAGTTTAACCTGTATGTCATCTATATTTTACCTTGTTTAACCTGTATGTCATCTATGTTTTCCTGTACATTATCTATGTTTTACCTGTTTGCCATCTTTTTTTACCGATGTGTCATTTTCGTTTTTACCTGTATGTCATATCTGTTTTACTGTATATCATCTTTGTTTTTTCCTGTATGTCATCTTTGTTTTTTTTTCCTGTATGTCATCCTTTTTTTTCCCTGTATGTCATCTTTCTTTTATTCCTGTATGTCATCTTTGTTTTTCCTGTACATCATCTTTGTTTTACCTGTGTGACATATTTTTTTATTTGTTTCCATCCTTGATTTACCTGTATGCCATCATTGTTTTACCTGTATGTCATATTTGTTTTAATGTATGTCATATTTGTTTTACTGTATGTCATATTTGTTTTAATGTATGTCATATTTGTTTTACCTGTATGTCATCTTTGTTTTTAACTTAATGTCATCTTCTTTATCTGTATATCTGTATGCCATCCTTGTTTTACCTGTATATCATCTTTGTTTGACCTATATCTCATCTTTGTTTTACCTTTATGTCATTTTTGCTTTACCTATTTGTCTTGTTTGTTTTCCTGTATGTCATCTTAGTTTTTTACCTGTATGTCATCTTAGTTTTTTACCTGTATGTCATCTTTGTTTTACCTGTATGTCATCTTTGTTTTACCTGTATGTCTTAACCTGTATGTCATCTTTGTTTTACCTGTATGTCATCTTTGTTTTACATGTATATCATCTTTGTTTTACCTGTATGTCATCTTTGTTTTACCTGTATGTCATCTTTGTTTTACCTGTATGTCATCTTTGTTTTACATGTATATCATCTTTGTTTTACATGTATATCATCTTTGTTTTACCTGTATGTCATTTTTGCTTTACCTGTTTGTCTTCTTTGTTTCACCTTTATGTCATCTTTGTTTAACCTGTATGTCATCTTTGTTTTATTTCTGTATGTCATCTTTATTTACCTGTTTGTCATCTTTGTTTTACCTGTGTGTCATTTTTTTTACCTGTATGTTATCTTTGTTTTCCCTGTGTGTCATTTTTGCTTTACCTGTATGTCATCTTTGTTTTACCTGTATGTCATCTTTGTTTTACCTTTATGTCATTTTTGCTTTACCTATTTGTCTTCTTTGTTTTCCTGTATGTCATCTTAGTTTTTTACCTGTATGTCATCTTAGTTTTTTACCTGTATGTCATCTTAGTTTTTTACTTGTACATCATTTTTGTTTTACCTGTATGTCATCTTTGTTTTACCTGTATGTCATCTTTGTTTTACCTGTATGCCATTTTTGTTTTACATGCATGTTATCTTTGCTATACCCATATGTCATCTTTGTTTACCAGTATGTTATTTTTGTTTTACCTGTATGTCCTCTTTGTTTATTTTTAGTATATCATCTTTGTTTTACCTGTATGTCATCTTTGTTTTACCTGTATGTCATCTTTGTTTTACCTGTATGTTATCTTTGTTTTACCTGTATGCTATCTTTGTTTTACCTGTATGTTATCTTTGTTTTACCTGTATGCTATCTTTGTTTTACCTGTATGTTATCTTTGTTTTACCTGTATGTTATCTTTGTTTTACCCTTATGATATCTTTGTTTTTTACATTTATGACACATTGTTTTACCTGTATGTTTTCGTGTGGGTTATGTTATCTGTGAGTTTGCATAATGGCTATCTTTATTTTACCTGAATGTATTCTTTGATGAATTATTAATGCGCTTGGTCTATCAAATGACTTTTCACATTCATCACATGGAAATTTGGTTTGTTTTGTATCATCAATACAAACATTGTGTTCAGACTGGCAATGTTGTTGTAACTGACTTCGTGACTCAAATGTAGCATTACAAATATTACAATCTTGCTTTAGATGGTTTTGCACATGAGAGTCAAACTGACCACCATGATAAAATGCTTCACCACATTTAAAACACTTGAAATTTATGTCTTTTCCATGAATTTTTTGATGTTCTTTTAATGATACTAAATTGTCAAAGAATTCCCCACATTTTAAACAAGTTTCTTTTCCTTCTGCATGTGTCTTTAAATGGTGATGCAGCCATAACTTTGTAGTAAATGACTTGTCACAGTATTTACATGGGTAATTTCTCGACATTAATTCAACACAATGAACAGATTTCATGTGATCCCTTAACAGCTTGCTGGAATTAAAGCGTAAACCATGTTTACCCGGACATAGTTTACATACTTTAGATAGTTTAGAATTACAAGTATGTTTTGAAAATTCAGCCGTAGTTCCAAATTCACCCATGCATATCCTACAGGAACATGGCTGATGACCATGACTTGTCACATGTTCAAAATACGAAACACTATGTGTAAATGTTTCCATACAGTCAGCACATTCATACAAGATTCGCTTTTTCGGACGTCCTACTTGTCGCTTCTTCTTTTTTCTTAATTTGTTTTTCTTTGTCTTTTTGTTGGTTTTACTGACAACTTGTGGTGTCTGTTTGGATAGCATATCTGACAGTTCCACTGCATGTTTTGCAAGGCGCAAAATAAGTGGATTATTTTCCTTCATATCAGCAGCACTTCCATTCACAGAATTGTCAGGTTGTATATTGTTTTCTGTGCTTGTAGATTTCTTTGATTCTGTATCTGTGGATCGTTTAGGAAATTTCTGCTTTCTTTTTCTCTTTACTGATGTAAGCGACATGTCCATGCTGTAATCGTAATCATCCATATCATCTGCTGTCTCCTCCCAACCAACAGGAGAAGCAGGATCACTAAGTTCATTATTGTCGTCTATAACTTCTTGGAATGCCGACGATTTCCTTTTCCTTAATCTTTTCGAAGGCCATATCTTATCTTTGTCTTCTACCAAGTTAACCGCGTCTGATACAAGGCTGTCTAGGTAATTTCTTATGAATGTTTCAATATCTACTTCTTCCTTTTTACTATTTTTACTATTAACAGGGGTAGATTTTTTCTTTTGTGCAGATTTAGTCGTGGACTGTTTGTATGCGACATCATTAGAATTGTTTAAGGCCTCTGTACATCTTACTTTAAATGTAAGCAACATTTTAAAACCTTTTTCTTTTTCTTCAGAGGAAAGTCCCAAAAAGATGTTCTCTGCTTCTCTGAGCTGGAATAAAAATAAAACAAATATGAATCTAAAGCATGTAAAGTGTTATCTGTTGACAACTGACTAATAATCAATGAAGGGATATGGAGTAAATGCACATGAGACAAAGTCTCTACAAATACATGATAAAACCAAGCAATGGAACAACACTTTTATTGTTGTTCTTCATCTTGAAGTCTCATTAAGGAACAAGGTATATCATACAAATAAGACAGGAACAGACAGTATGTATATCAGAGGGGACTTTTTATTCACAAAAATAGACAAGTCATGATTTAATGGTTTGGTATGTACCAAGTATCTACCTTCAAGGTCAGAACCATCAATAGAATTTAAACATATATGTTAAATGGGTAGAATGTCATATAGTATAACTAGAGTGGACATTTTATCTGTGTTCAACTTCAGGTTTTTAATTCAGAATTGCACTTATCAATTAGCTTTTGTTATTTTGTGCATGTTTTGAATTTCAGGACCACGGTTAATGGTATGACACCTGATGATAACTGGACATATGTCTTGTTCCATATTTTTCAAAATAAATCTGTAATTGCTTGCAACACATCCCCCTATACATAAAGTCAAATACCAAATTTGAAATAAATTGGCCCAGCTGTAGATGAGAAAAGTGTGACAAAAATTTTCACTATGGTTATTCTAAAGGGAAAAATTACTAAGTCCCGCAAAACAGGAAGTTGATATCATAATGTGACCAAAATGGCAGATGATGCATTCCTCCTACCGTATTCATTCTATTAAATGCCCCAGGGGCATTACATTTTTTCCAGAGGGGGGCATTTATTTGTACCAAAAATCGATTTTGTCTTGTATCATTGTTGTGAGAAATAGACTATAGTACATCTGTTCTATAAACAGCGCTATTACTAGATGTATCTAACCTACATTATTGTAATTATTGTCCGATTATGACAGCCCGGGACACTGATACTTTGGCAATTTGATGTAAATAGTGTACATATGTAGTTTTTAATAGATTCGTAGCTTTTTATAGTAGTTGTGTTTGTGTTAGTGATGTATACTTCATGTAGTTTCCTAGCCCAGATTTCGGTAAATCATTAAGCTGAAAGTGGGNGGGGGGGGGGGGGGGGTATTAGAGCAGGGGTGTTTAATAGAATGAATACGGTATATATTAAGTCAAATACCAAATTTGAAATAAATCGGCCCAGCAGTAGCTGAGAAAAGTGTGACAAACTTCGGACCAACGGACGCAAGGACGGACAAGGGTATTTCAATACAACAACTACCCGTGTGTGGGGGTATAAAAAATCCCATTTAAATCCAATGAAAAATAAAGAAAGCCCTTTTGGTCCCTTTTTAAAGCTAGAGGCTCTCAACAGCCTGTAGCTCACCTGGTCACAGGTCCATGGTTGACACAGCCAGTCGAAATAACCTCAATGCTAAAGGATCACAGTTTCCAGTATGATAACAGACCTTGATTTAATACAGCCCAACATATCAGAGAAGATGATCTTTGAATGCATTTCCAACAGGGTTCTATGTTTAACTATGTGTCCTACTGACAGCCATCCTGGATGATGTACAAACATACCCAAGGACTCTTGTGACTAAATTGGTTTAAATTGTTCAAGCCATTTCAGGGGAGAAGATCTTTGAATGCATTTAGCATAGGGTCTTATAAACTTTGTTCCCTGTTGGCAGCCATCTTGGATCTAATATGGACTTACAGGACACAATTTTCAAAATGGGTAAATTGAGACCAAGTCTGGTTCCAATAGGAAAAGTAGTTTCAGAGGAGTAGATCTTTGAATGTGTTTTTCCCCCATAGCCTAGGGTCCAATGTTGAACACAGTTCCTTGCTGGCAGCCATCTTGGATGACATGTAGACTTGTCAGACACATTTTCAAAGAGGACCACCCAAAGACTATGGTGACAGAGTTTCTTTCTAGGCTTTGTGCCCTAATTCAGGGAAGAAGATCTTAAAATGCTTTCCCATTAGGCCCCATGTTAAACTATGTTCGCTGCTGGTGGCCATATTGGATATGATGACAGTTGTGACCATGTATGGTTCCAATTAGTAATGTAGTCTCAGAAGAGAACATTTTTGAATGTGTTTTTCCATTGGGTAAATTCCCACTGGTGCTATCTTGGATCAGGTGCAGACTTGTCAGACACAATTTTTAAAGAGGACCACTCAAGGACTATTGTAACCAAGTTTGATTCCAATTAAGCAAATAGTTACAGAGAGGAAGGTCTTTGAATGTGTTTTCCAATAAGGTTCAATGTTACACTACGTTCCCCGATGGCAACATATATAATCTTGCATCTGATGCAGAATTGTCAGACACATTTTTCAAAGGGGACAACTAAGGACAGTTGTGACCAAGTATGGTTCCAATTGAACATGTAGATTCAGAGGAGAAGATCTTTGAATGTGTTTGAATTCCCGCTTGCAGCAATCTTGGATGAGGTGCTGCCATGTCAGACAATAGCCAACATGAAGACAAATGTAGTCCTTTGACACACTTAACATTTTTGCATTTAAAACCTAACCTCTATCTCAAATTGTTATCAAAATATAAGGCAAAATGATAAAACACTTACAATAATTTTACCATTATCAGGGAAATCAGTTCTAATTCAGTCTTCAAAATTAGCATGTGGGTAGATCTTGATATGATGAACATTTTTGAAACACATCTGTTTATAAAAAAGAATATTGAAATTTTTACGGAAAAAGGGCAATAACTCCAAAACAGGTTTTAAGATTTTCTTCAAAATTGTAGGTCATGGTACATGTAAATCTTGTCTTGCTTTTCAGTTTTACCCCATGACAGAATTTTAATATCTGTAAATGTTATGGTTTTTTTGAGTTATTTGCCAAAAATGGCAATTTACCCCTATCTCCTATTTCCAGTAATGGCAGCCATATTGTACAGTCCTCCTACTCCTCAGACACAATTTTGAATCTAAATACCCTGGTAATGATTCAGACCAAGTTTGATTTAAATTGGCCCAGTAGTCTTAATGGAGAAGTATTTTGAAAAAGTTTACGATGGACAGATGGACGGACAAAAGACGGACGACCAACATACGTCAAGTGATGGCAATGGCCTTTTAGGAAGTGAGCTAAAAGGAGTGGGGCAATGACAACCAATACCAATCCCAGCCTTCCTTCTGTCCCAAGGGACACTTTGTGAAAATTTCAAAATAACTGATCGACTAGTTCAGGTAGTTGTGAGACTAAAAACTAAAGGATAGATTGTTCTTATTTTTCTGTGAATGCAAATACTGTTAATACAAATACAAATACTTATTGACTATCAAGTCACCCTTCCAGGCAGGTAGTCATGGTTGTTGGGGTGTCTTGGTTTCTTTTAAAATTTGTATAATGAATCTTTTAGCAATATCATGAATATGCTATAAAAATATGTAAAAAAAATTGGGGGGGTCACAGATATGTCTATAAAGATACAGAGTTCTAAAAATTGGTCAAATTAGGTGTTTTCACACTATATTTACAATAGAATTATATGGGAAATAGCCCTGTACCACAGTTCATGGGCATATTTTTTCTATAAGCAGATATACAATTTTTTCCAAACTTTGTAAATTTATTGGTACGATATAGAACTTTCATTTAAAAAGATAAAAAAGATATGAAAAAGTTATTTCATGAAACATGAAGAATTTGTAAGTTTTTCAAGAAAGGGGAGATAACTTAAAGTAATTTGGGACCCCAAAATAATGGTATGTCAGTATAGAATTATCTCCCATTTCTTAAAACTTATTGAATTTTTTTGGCAAATATGTAATTTTATTTGAATAAACTTGATATGTATTATCCATTTTTATTTAAATTATTGTGCTAAAGTCTTACAAAATCATTGAGACAACATTCTCAATTAATTATTGAGTATTTGGCTAGATGCGCGAAAAAGATGTTCAGTTTTAGACACCCCAACTACCTTAAATTAGCAAAATTTGATACAGTAATTAGTCATGATTACAACATTGTACAATGATTGGAGAAAATACAAATAATTAATTTATGAACCTGTTCAATTATAAAATTGTCTTCAGAAGACATTAACTAAATAAATTTGTTATTGGCATCAAGACTATGAAAAATTTTATACTAAGATGAAATAAGTTCTAAAAATTCTGTTCGTGTACTAGCAAGTTTTGGACATGGTAATTAAAAGTGACACTCGTCTTCAATTTTCCTTTTGCACAATATACATTTTCTATCATTCAATTTTAAACCATTATATGTACCTCTTTCTATTTCCAGATCATGAGCACTAATACAAAATTTTGCTAAAATTCTCCTCTGATTATAATTTCCCCATAATAAATATTTTTTCAAAATTAAAGCAAGTTTTAGAAAGTCTATATGCTCTCAATTTATTTCCCTGCCCTTTTTTCACATTGTCATGAAATGAAATGCTCTGTAAATGAAAGTTTATTTAATTCACTTCAAAATTTTAGTAAAAAATTAATAGGTCACTGATTTCATTTAAAAGAGGCTTCCAAAAATAGCAAGATTTTTACCTTTTTAATATAGTTAATGTAGCGAGAAAATACAATTATCTAAATGTTAATATAAATAAAACGATACATTTTGGTAAAAATGTAGTATAAAATATCTTAAAGAATCTCTTTTATCAAAGAAAAAATGGGGGTCACCGATTATGTTAAGGACAAAATCATGAAAATGTTATTTTTCCCTTAACATTATCTCCCTTTAATAAAATAAGTGATTTTCGAAAGGTGGCATATTTTGTAAGCTGGCAGTATAAATTTTGCTCCTTTTTCATTTCATTAGTCATAATTAACTATTCAAAATCATTTTTACAACATTTTAACAGAAAATTCAAATTTTCATCAGATGCGTGATATGGATGCACAGTTTTAGACAATGTATAGACCACATAAACCGGACAATGACCCAAGTGCCATACCATAAGGGACCGACCATTTAACTTGAAGGGGGGGCTATGGTTTCTTTCTAAAAAAATAATCTGGAGCCGATTTTATATGAAAAAAATATTTTGGCTGCCAAAATGATGAAAAAAGAATTTCTGGCAGAGGCTTTCTGCCCCAAAAAATAATGTTAATTTTGAAAAAAAATATTTTGTTGATACACATGAAAAAAAATTAATAAATTGTTTCGTGCGAAGCGAGAAAAAAATTTTCTGTCCAGAAAAAAAACCATAACCCCCCTTCAGGTTAAATGGTCGGTCCCTAATGGCTATATAATAATTGCATTGTCAACACACATGACAACATTCAATATGATACTTTTTTCTAACAGAATAGCAATTTCAGTCAAGCAGACCCCAATGGTACCCCTTTTTAGTGTATTGGGAATATCCCCGAAATGATCCGTTTGCATTTCTGACTGTATGTTTACGCCAACATCTTTTCAAAGCGGAAAGGTTTTCCTTTCAGTATTTCTGGGAAATCTGGCTTAATTATCTCTATATAAAAGAAAATTTTCTCGTATGTTTACAAATGTAAGGGTCTGACACGTTTGTTTAAGTGGGTCAATGTCGACAGAACTTAGAATAAGTTTGTGCTGAACTCATATGCATGCAGAAATTGTCATGCCAGTTAATGGGCATTGTACCTTTTCTGTAAAGCTGATATACTCGCTGCTATCCATTTTCGAATATAACATGTACAAAATTGCACCTTTTGTGTTAAATTTTATCCAGCCGCCATTTTATGCCCTCGTCTCGAGCCTCTGTTGTGTATTGACGGAGCAGTTTTTGGCATAATTTGGGGCGCACATGGGGTATTTATAATATCAAACGGGTACTTTAACTTATGCGAGAAAAATACGAAGACACATTTGATCCCAACTGAAAAGTAGGTTTAATTTCACGTCGGCAAGGAGTCAGTATCTGACCAAGGATTAATCTGACTGAATATGTGTCCAAAACGGGGATTTTCGAATTTTTAGAATTTCAACGTTAGTTCAAAGAAAAAGAGGAAGAGTGTTGATTTATAGAACCTGGCAGAAATTATAACAATGCAAACATATAGGAAGGTTTGCAAACCTCATTAGTGATGTCACAAAACTCTAATTTACAGATGGTTGGCAAGGTCGTAGTGAGACCACTATTTTACCGTCTTTTATCATTTGTGAATTTTTTATTATCCATCCTATTTTGATCTAAAGATACGTAAAAAACCTCAAGATTTTCATATTTTTTCTGCCTACATTTGTATTTACTTTTTACAAACTATGTTACTGCAGAAAATTTTTATCGGGTCAAAAATGACAAAATTATAACTTTTACATTTCATTACTTTCACCACTTACCAGTTTCTTGAAACAAGCTGTGAGTAATGCACAATGAAAGTGGTGGTGTACGGGAGTAGTTCCAGCCCATGAACAAAACAAATCAATATATAATCATATTTTGTCTAACTTTAAATTTTGTGAAATGGTTCAAATTCATAAAAATAGAAACCAAATCATGGACCCTTACGGGTTTATCATTATATCATTAAAGTCACTCATTGGATACACAAAATTATCAATAGATTCCCTGGAGTCCAGTCACATATCATACATGCAGTCTGGGACTAATATAGTAGTCCCAGATTCAGTTGATCAAACTAAAACATTTTTGGATTCAAAAACAGACACCACATAAACCGGTTTAACCCTACCACTGGCTTTTGCTGGTGCCGGTACCAAGTCCGGCTATCCCGAGTTCCTATCGTTATTTATGTTTGTCTCTTGTTTTCATTATTGTTTTTCTGGTGCAGTTTGCTTGTAAATTGTGGCATGTGATTGTAGTTCCTGGCCATTGTAGGTGTTTGCTGTTTTCCTGTTTTGTAACCATTTATTACTTATTGATGGTAATTCAATATTATGATTTTAAAGTCAAATTTTCGAGATTGAAAGTCGATATTTTAAGTTTGAACAGAACATTCGAAATTTCGAGTTTGAATAAACAAGATTTGTGGTTTAGGAAAGTCAAAATTTTGAGGTGAGGTTGAAATTTTTAGTTTGAAAAAGTCCAAATTTTAAGTTAACTTGCAAGTTAAAATTACGAGATTGCAAAGTCTTAAAGATCACTAGTGCTGCTGCCGAAACCCTTATTTTCAGATCGGATAAAACAAGACAGACTAACGAAATTACAATGTAATGATTTGTTTCATTTAAAATTACACATTTTCAGCTTTCCATAAATAGCCAATCATACAAACAAAATATCCACAAACATGCAGTGGAAATGTGTAACTCGTTTGTGGTGCAGGCTCAACAATATGAGCTCAAATCGTCTTAACAGAAAAGTTTTTATTTTGGGCAGATCAGTTGAGCACAAAACATAAATGTGTGAAAAACTGGGAGAAAAGGACCTATTCCGACCTAAATCTCGGTCACTTCTGCAATATCACCGAATATGTTGACATTCGTTATATTTTAGACTGCGTGTCTACTGAATAAATGATCACTTCAGTTTATTACTGAATGGAAGAACCATTTGTTATCACATCAATCTATATCTTGGCGAGGAGGGGCGGGGGGTAAACTGAGAACGTATAGATTATTCAAAAATAGATTTGAAACTGAGTCTTATTGTAGAATAACACTACCTTTTAAACACAGAAGCTCTATGGCTGAATTTAGATGTGGTACCGCGCCACTTCGAATAGAGACAGGGAGATTTGAAAATTTAAAATTTGACATTTTTGTAAAACTTTTATTGAAGGTGAAGCCCATGTTGTACTGCACTGTCCACTTTATTATAAAGAAGTCAGAGAAGTTTTTATTTAGGGAAGCTGAATTTTATGAAAATGATTTTAAGAATTTTAATGATGAACAGAAATTAGTCTTTTTATTCTCTAATGAAGATGATTTAAAAGCACGTGCCAGAGCCTGCTATATGATTTAAAATATTCACAGAAACTTCTTATTTTGTAAATAATTAATTTAAAATGTCTTAGTTATGTTTTTTAAATTAAGGTTATATAATCTCTTATAATTCTGTATAGAATGGCTCTCGTTTTTATGTTATATATGTGTATTGTTTTATATGTTTTATTCTGGGACTAATATAACTAGTACGAAAATACGAGACAGCATTCAAAACTATGATTACTGATATCTGACAGACTAATGTCTTATGAACATCTTAAGAGTGATAATTGATTAATTTACAATACTTTGTATTTTCGAAAACGAGGGACCAAAAAAAGTGGCCTTACCATACCTCCTCCTTTAAATTTCTCTTCTTCAGACAATTGAACAAAACTTGAACAATATTGGATAGGTTACAACAAAATTCTGTACGTGTGTCAGATAAATGAAGTAAAATTTAAGTTATCTTTCTTTGGTCATCTTGTCTCAAATTTTGCTCATTGTCGTTTAAGCAGTGAAATGTCACTTAAAAAACACCAAAGATTTTTTTGTAGATCAAACCAAAACACTTGAAAAAAACGAACAATAGAAGACCATTAAACTAAACTTTGATTTTTTGATTATCACATTCCTTATTCTTTTGGTACTCTACTGCCGTTGTTGAACAAAAAAAAAAATGTTACGTATCGATATGCTGCTGGTCCGGAACCCAACATAAATTAATTTGACATTACCGGTTTTTACTTCATGTCGGCTATATACGGAGCAGGACATGAAATCTTACCCTACCGGAGCATCTCGGTTCAGTTAATGGGAGGTCACAAGTTGCAAGTCCCTTCATTTTGAATGTTGTGTTTTGCTACTGCTACTTTGTAGTGATCGCCTTCATCATGTCGAAGATTATGTCAATTCGCACTGTGCATGTTAATTACAAAAATGAAGTTAATTTACAAAAATGTTTTATTTTCGTGTCTTTCATGTTTTTGTGGTTTGAGTTGTCTTTGTTTTTCTGTATTCTCGTTTGCCATATACCTAATTTTCTGTACTTAATGCATCATTTGTCCTTTGATATTCTACTGCTGTTGTTTAAACTTGCAATAGTATCTCCCAACTGCACAATTCTGTATTTAGCTGATTTTGCTTGTCATGTCTTTGATTAGTCCTATAATATATGACTTCGCACTTCTATTCCATATTTAACGTTTTTATCGGATTTTTGCATTTTTTATTTTTTTTGAAAGTGCGAAGTCATATCGGATCTTTAAAATTTCCATTAGCACTTTCCGACATGATTTCATGTCGGAAATAAAATTAGTTTCCTGTCGGACTGCATGCTATGTTTTTAAATATATTTAAGTTTTCAAGGACCTTAACATGTAAATCATTAAAAAACATACCTCTCTTGCCATTCAGACTATTATTCCCAACACTGCTAAATAAAATAATTTCCCAAGCTGTGCAATATCAAGAGCATTCGCCATTTTCGAATTTGAACAACCGTGTTTTAAAAAACGAAGTTCATCATAAAATACCATGCAAGAAGTGGATTTTGCACGAGAAGTTCTTATTTCAATTTGAAAATCTTATTTTTCATGAGTTTTAATCCATTGTCTATCTCGGTGTACATTTTCCCTCATGAAGTATAAAAATAAACAAAGATATGAAAACATTTCGAGACGACCCACCAGGTAAAACGAGTCGGGTATTGATTTAAATTATAATGACAAAAAAATTAATCACAACAAAGCACAGGAGCGTGTCAAAAAGACAATGTTTAGATGTCTATTTTTGGATATTTGGATTAATTGAGTAAAAGTACTAAAAGACTTGCAGGTATCAGAAATCTAGGGACGGAAAAAATTAAACCTAAAGTATTTGATTTTAGTAGTTATGGTGAAAAGCACGATCTTCTGTTGGAGAATGATACAGCAGTACGCTTTTGTCTATATCGTTTTGTCTACGATTTTGCAAGTTCATTCTTACCAACTTTCGATTTGATATTTAAGAGTGCAAGTGGGATTTTCTGCTGTTTTTGAAGATTTGGTACCACAGTAAACGGTAAAACACATTAATTCATTTTTGGGAGTATAATTCTAAATCCGAGAACAAACTATATGACCATGTTTCGTGAAAAACTATTTGCTACGGGGTTTTGGACACATACGATAGGACCTCGCGCTGCATGTAAAAGTCAGTATATATGAAAAAGAAACAGTGCGAGGTTCTGTATTGTAGGACTAGTCTTTGATATGGATTTCGAGATCATCCGGCCTTACAACAGTCCGGCCCTATGCCAGTCCGGCCTTATGACAATCCGGCGCAGTTGGTCTATCCGTCCCTGTATTGTTTATTAATAATATATGGTTGTTTAGTTTGGTTTGGTCATGATATCGGAGATAGAAAGTCATATCATTTATTGTTCAGACTGCATGGAAATTTGACATAGAAATAACCCGAATAATCCAGTCGTTATATTCCACTCAATGCGATCGCTACATCTAAGAAGAAGAGAATCGGAAACAGAGAGGGATTGAATTATTCGAGGTAACATAGAAATTGCTGCATAATATGTGCACGTATTTCGGTTTATGGACTTCCAAATGTTTTAATTTTATCTGTACTGAAGAGACATAAGTTGTCGAAATGCGCATATGCAGACACAAAATTCACAGTAACTTCCGTATTTTCTAATAGGAACGAAGGAGAATAAACAGGGATGAATAGCCACTTAAATGCGTACCAGATACTATATATAGTCCCTGCTGCGTACCGAGTTTATTTCTGTTTGAAATGTTAGAATTACATGTACTCCCTGTATTAAAGAAATAATTGCAGAAGAATACAGAAAGAACAAACACACAGGTAGATTAAATAAATCAGAGTCCAGATGCACGACAATTATGAGAACACCAGAAAAAAAGACCAAAGTTCACAATACACAAACATCCCAAGTATATCTCTAAAACTTCAGCACACGAGTATGTTTGAAACCTTCTAAGGTATAAAATTGGCATATGAAGTTGAATTGTTCTTAATTATGGTGAAAAAAAAACAAAAAAAAAACAAGTGAATAATAATAATTATCGCGGAAAACAACAGTCATACAAGTACATATAAAATATTGTAAAGCCGGATCAACTTTTCAGACAGGGCCGGATTCAGTGGAATAAGGCCGAAAAGTACAGGGTCGGATAGGCAGGGACGGATTTGTCGTAAGGCCGGAACGTCTTGTTACCGTCAAATATCGATCATATTTTAAACTCTTTGTTAGTCTGACCACATAATCCAAATACATTGTAGGCAGTTTAAGTGAGGACCTTTAACTTTTTATCGCTTTAGTTCTGTACAATTTTCTTATATAAGTGAAGGGCAAGAACTTTTCACATTTTTATCTTCTCCTCTGAAACCACTGAAGCAAATTCTACCAAACTTAAGAGGAATGATATATTGAAGGTCCTATACAAAGGTTGCTCATTTTGTCCCGATCCGAAAAAAAACATGGCCGCCAGCACGGAACATAGTTTAATATTGGACCCTTTGGGAAAATGGCATTTTCGTCTTTTCTTCTGAAACCGCGGAAGCAATTTCAACCAAGCTTTAAATGAATGATGTACTAAAGGTTCTTCACAAAGATTTTTCATTTCGTTCTGATCACATAAAAAAAAACATTGGGACCAGTACAGAACATACTATAGTATTGCATTTGGACCCTATTGGGAAGTCATATTTTCATCTTCTCCTCTGAAACCGCTGAAGCAAATTCAACCAAACTTTACAGGAATGATGTATGGAAGGTCCTTAACAAAGCTTGCTCATTTGTTCCGATCCGACAATAGACAGGCCATCATCGCGGAATTTGGGTTTAATATTGGACACTATGGGAAAAAAATCACATTTTCATCTTCTCCTCTGAAAACGCTGAAGCAAAGTCAACAAAACTTACAGGAATGATGTACTTAAGGTCCTTTACAAAGATTGCTCATTTTGTTCCAATCCGACAAAAATATGACCGCCACTGTGGAACCTGGGTTTAACATTGGATCCTATAGGAAAAAATCACAGTTTCATCATCTCCCCTGAAGCAAATTTCACCAAAATTTACAGGAATGATGTACAGTAGGTGTTGTACAAAAATTGCTCATTTCGTTTCGTTCGACAAAAACATGACGGGCAACTCGGAAATAGTTTAACATCAGAGCCTATGAGAAAATCAGCCTTTTCATCGTCTTCTCTGAAACTATTCAAGCAAAGGAGTAGGGGGGTAAGGGCCTTATTTGGCCTGAAAAATATACTTGGCTGAATTCAAAGAATTTTCTCACCGAAATATTCTATGGGTATGGCTTTTCAATAAACAGTAACATTTCTCAAATATTGATGTATCATTACTGAGTTTTTGAGTTTAGAAGAAGATGCAAATTGAAATTTTTTGTCAAAAATGACAATTTTGACTACTTTTTCTGTATAGGAATTATAGAGCACATGTAAGAACCACAAAAATATTTTTATGAGAGGTTCAATTCACGAGTACCAATAAGTTGGTAAATTATCTATTTTGTTCTTGAATGTGGTCGATATTTAAGAATAGGAAAACTGTTCGAAAATCAGCAAAATTTCGTATTTTTCTATGAAAATGGACAAAAGTAGTTTTTTCATGACATCAGAACTGTACCTTTAGTGACGTCATTGGTTCTAACTTTTGTATTTTTTTCTGTAAATGATATTTCAACTTTGAAACAAACATGAAAGATATAATAATCTTGAGGTGCAACTTAGAAATTCACTGGATCAACAGCTTATCGCATCTTGTCCTTTAATTAAATTGTATTGGAATGATGAATAGGTCCTTTGCTAAGATTGCTCATTTCAATAGGATCAGTCAAAAAACACGGGTTCCTATGGAGAATATAGCTAAACATTAGACCCCATGGTAAAACAAACATTTTTTTCGGCCATGCATGGCATAGAAGCAATTCGTCAGGTGAGCAATACAGGCCCAGTCTCTGAGCCTTTAGTTTTTCAAGCCATCATTTTTATTCATAACAGTTATCATCTAAAGTGTTGAAAATAGATACTTTTCTAATTTAACCTCAGGTTCATGTTGGCCCATTTGTTGTGGAGAAGAATGTTCGGATTTTTATTGTTCAAAAACTGACAAGACTATGGTTTCAAAGTGATTTTATGTTGATTCTTTCAAGTGCTTTGTTTTTATGTTCATATCTTGCTATTCTGACACTGTAATGGTTGTATGTATATGTATTATTCAGTATAATTGATATTTATATGTATCTATTTATTTTCCTTCTATGTTATGTTTCATGTATGTATGTGTTTCAGTCTATAGGCTTGTATCTGTAATGTACTGTATGTCACTGTAAAAGCTATTTAGATCTAGTTTTTATTATTATTGATATTGATGCTTTGAATTGCAAGAAATAACTGGCCATTATCCATGAAAGAGCAAACTGTAAAGTGTAGAGATAACAGAAAAACTGCCTATTAAGAACTTGATTAATGAAAAATGAATAAGAAGAAAAATGAAACAAGGCAACTGTGAACCCCTGCTCACAAGTACTGGTAATATCCCTGTCCAAACTTCACCTTCAATTAACCTGAAGTATTAGTTTGAAAATGCATCTCACAATATGGCATGGCCAAACAAAGCTTGTGATAAATATATCCTGTATTTAACATTGTAAAGAAAACTTTGATGAAAAAATTCTCTTATAATTGCGAAAAATGTCAAAAATTGACTAACTCGGTAAACAGGAAGTGGTATCCAAACATTCTGGAAATGAACATGGATATAGAAAGCTTGATTTGTATCATTTACCATTGCAGATAAAAGGTGAAAAATTACTATATACAATCGTAATGCAACAATAGAGTAACCCGATCAACAATAAGTAGTACCCTGGCAGGTTTGAAAACGCATCCCTCAATCCCTAAGATTTGCAGGGACCTAGCTGTAATGCACTGAAGAACATTGTATGTTCATGTAGCGCATTGAGATGACCATCAATATGACACAAATATGACAAATCATACTGCAGACTTATTGTAGTATACAGTAATTATCTGTGCCGAACTTACAGACAATTGAGACTTATTGTAGTGTACAGTAATTATCTGTGCTGAACTGACAGACAATTGAGACTTATTGTAGTGTACAGTAATTATCTGTGCTGAACTGACAGACAACTGAGACTGATTGTAGTGTACAGTTATTATCTGTGCTGAACTGACAGACAATTGAGACTGATTGTAGTGTACAGTAATTATCTGTGCTGAACTGGCAGACAATTGAGAATTATTGTAGTGTACAGTAATTATCTGTGCTGAACTAATAGACAATTGATCCCTGTCTCTACGTCTATGGTGTAAATGGGCAAGTCGTTATTGATGAAGAAACAATTGACATGATTCTTGAAAATTTATTATCACTGTTATATAAAACAGTTTAATGTTATTGTAATAATGACTTAATCAGAAATCGAATCGATTTTTTCTAAAATGATCTTACTGTTTTGCAGTCATGAAGGATGCTAAGTGATGGAAAAAGCTGTTATGGCCTCTAATTGCTGGTTAAGCTTGATATAACCTGAAGATATAATGGATGGATATTTTCTACTTTGATGTCACCAGGATACAGGCAGGAAAACAAGACAATGTATTTAACAGAATTTTAATATCATAGAACTTGTTAAAGCTACATGATAAAGTTCTCTGTGTAAAATTAACATGATTATCTAAATAATTTACATTTGAAAAAACTTAATACATAAAATGTTTTTTTTAATGGAACCTGTTACATGAAAATTTAGACCTAATATTGCTATTCAAGAATAAAAATAACTATTAAATTCCATAGTTGAAAATTCAACTTATTATGATAACACATATTCAATTCAAAATGTAAACACCCCAATCATATGGCTTTCCCAAGGCTGAGCATTTAAGCTCTCTGTTGTGAAGATTAATGAATATCCATTCGAAAATGATCTGAGGAACATGAATGCATGTTTGCACTACTTTTTCAAAACATTTCCTCATGGATAAATGCTGATCTTCATCTACAATCCTCTACATTTGGACTGCTATATAATGACGGCAGTATGTGTCTTTTATCAAATAATGGGGTGTAATTTTAATTTTTTTTAATAAAAAAGGAAAGTGTTTAGTCATTCTGTTCCTCTTATAACTTCAAATGTCCAAAAATAACTTAATATATATGTATCTGACCTTACAAATTAGTCCAGGTCAGACGAGGACAAGAAAACCCCCTAAACTATCTTGTTCTGACAACAATTTATTAATGATTTGATATAATGTCACCTTTTAAATTATATACAATGTCAAAATTAAAATAAACTTCATATCAAATTCTCATTGATCTTGTATTCATGGCTGATGTTATGATTTGACACAAATCAACACTATTGTGACAAAGTAATAAATATGTAAATTGTGTGGTATATATAAAAATATAAATCTCTTACATAATGTATTGTTCACAGATTGAACTAACTACAATGTATACTAAATTATGATGGAGTATAAATTGTGTATTCTGTTTGACAAGTATTTCCTTTGGTAATATTACAATACAATTACATTGGAAGACATTTGGTGGTTCATTTTTTAATAGCAATAAAAAATACAAAGAGTTTTCATTTTCCCCCTTTTTATCTAATTTGTATCAAAATGATGAGAAATATTACTGTTCCAAATACAATAACATGTTGGAATAATCATCTATTTTTTTTCAAAATGGAAGAAATAATGAAGCATTCATAAAAAAGGAAAATATGTCCTTTTGAAATCTGTATTTTTCATTTCCAAAAAACTTTTTGCATGTTCTTTCTGCTTCACCCATCACTTAATCAAACAACTTTTATCATATATAAAGTAACTGTACCTGTACAACAGAAGAAAACTTTGTTTACCCGCTATATTCTATTTTAATACCTGACACCCTTTTAATTGACAATAACCATAAATAATATACCGCAATGTCAAAATAAAAAAGATGAATAATCTGACAGAAAGTCATTAATTTTCTGCAGGTAAAGAGCACAAATACAACATTTCCTTGATTTAATTAAGTATTCATGAATAATGTAACTTGTTTTCAGATGTTTATGAAAGTAACAATGTGTATTCCTATAATTTCATTTAAAATATTAGTGTAAGTTGCATATTTCGGCAATTATAAAAAACACAGGTAAAAAATTTGAAGAACTATGAAGACAAACAAACGTAAGACTTTTATACAAAGTGGTTTGGTTAACCAAGAAAAATTCAGTCATATTAACTAGAAAACTGTTTTAACACAAATTACCCTATCTTCCAAAGCAAACAGATATCTGAGAGACTTGTCTGGTCAGAAAAACAACAAATATGGGACTAATGATAAAGCGGGACTTATTTCAGTCCAAAGTTAAAACAATGAAATTTAATGGGACTATGATATTAGAATAAGAAAATTACTTAATGTGATTGCAGTCCAAAATGAAAATATATTATTCATTCTCAATTCAATCCTGCAGAGTTAGCTCCCTTTCTACCTTTAAATGATTCCAAAGTTAGTCTCCCTTTTACACTAAAATTGTCTGTGCTTCATTTGACAGATAAAGGTCCTTGGCCTGTTTTACATGTTTTCTTATTTTATTCTTCAAAATTTTGGAAAAAGAATTTTGATGAAAGGGAGTTAACTGAAGTTTAGCCACAGGAAAAGGCGAGGTTTTGAAGTATCTGGAAAAGAAATATTTGTATTGAATAAATCAAAACACCTACTCACTACCACAAAAAGTAACCACATTAAAGATTTCCCTCTTTATATGTTTAATACTGAAAGGTTTAAAGTATATATAATTCATGAAAAAAATGGGTAAAATGAAATAAAAATGACCTTATTATAAATGCATGTATATATAAATGACTTTTGTTTTCACTGAAAAAAATATGTAGCAATTATAACTATGCATAATAAATGGTGTGTTAAACACTATTGCACAGAACTTTGTGAAATAATCAACTCATTTGATTATTGTACAATTATGGTATATAAAAATAAAATACAGCATATCTTTAAGAAGTGTGAAGGGTTGATGATTTTTATATTGAAATATAACGCTGCAGCTGTAAAATTGTAGAAAAATCAACTTAAAACTGTTTTTTCACCTTCTTTGAAAGAGAAAAATGTTCTAATGTAGAAGAATAGATATTGCTTGGAGCTGTAAACATGATAACCGTATGTTCATTCCTTCCCATAACTATCATCAGATGCACCTTAAAACACATTCATTACTGTAAATGCAAACTGTATTCAAACCCTGCATGTAAACCATGTACATATGGTAATTCTGAAAATACGTTCTAATTATTATCAATGACCTCTAGTCACTTATCTATTAATAAAAGTTCAAAGTATCATTTTAATATACACTAGTATATATCTCTAAACAAGGATTGTCTGATTAATAATACAGAGCACACACTAAATTGATCTGGTTTACCGAACGACCTTGTCAAATGATCACACGACCTTTGTTTAAATTTGCATCTTATTATCCTACTTATAATTTTAATATTTGTTTATCTAAATTTTACCAGCTGATGTTATTTACTGTAGTTCTTAAAAATTCCTTTTTATTACAAAAAAAAATCTATCCACTTCAACAGTTAAAGACTGACACACAATATTGACAATTATATATATATAACATTGATTTTACGTCATTCAGTTAGATACCACTATTTCATACTTGGTTGAAAGTCAATGAAAAATAGGACAACTATTATGATGTTTATTTTTAGTCTTTTTTGAAACTTCATTCTCTATCTCTTACACAATCTCTTTTTTTATATAAAGTACTTTCTAAGGCAATGTTAACCTTAAAGAATTTCCTTACTCCTAATATAAAATTCTGACCCACGAGAAATAAAAGACCTATCTTTCGAAATTCAAAAGCAGATAGATATCCATTTCCCATGCTGGTTCTAACTATGAAATGAAATCTTTGGTTTTAAGATATCAAAAATTCAAAGATATATGATTACATGTATATGGTCTCTTCTTGTACAATACTTCAAAAATCTATTTTTGCACATAAAATTTGATATTAAAGACTGAGATATCTCTGTTCTCTATTCAAATATACAGTTACTGACCTACAACCAAGTCAATATATGGCTTTTAGAACACAGACTTTATTAAAAAAATATTGACTAAAGAGCTAAGCAATTCACATAATTTTCAATGTTCACTTTTAGTTAAATTTGTATGAACTAAAGCCTTTTGAGACTAACGACACTTAAGTTTACAGAGGTAAAAAAATATAAAGATAATGCTTCAAAGGGAGACTGTTTGGTTTAGAAGGGTTAGGGTTTATGGTTTCCAGAGAACTTCAGGTTGTTAAGATGGGTTTCACTGTTTTTCCCTCTGGTATAAATTATATCTAGTAAACTATATATATATCTTATGTATCTATAACAACAAAATGAACACTGCTTCAATGAGATTCAACACAAACCACTTTAAAAATTTTACCCAGTAATTTACGCCTGCAGCAGCATATTTTAATCTATCTGCAGTCATAATGATGATATTACTTCACTTACACAGAAGTATTTTAAAAGTTTCATAACTGTCACAAGAAAAATAAATAAACTATCAACCGAGTTATTTCTTACATATGGTTATAGATCTATATATATATCTTTATTTTTTAATATGACTGATGAAGATTCAATCAAGTATGGAACATATTAATCATGGAAATGGAAATTAAAATATAACATCTATGTTGTTTTTGCAGAAACATTTCATCAAATATATTCTTACATTGATGTCCCTGATATTTATAGCATTCATTTTTCTTGTTCTTATTTCATTCCATCTCTTGCTCAATACCTTTTCACATAATAAGTTCTTAAAACTCATAAAAAATACAGAAAACTGACTTTCTTTCACAAACTAACATAAAAGAAAGGGTGGAAATAAAAAGCCATTTCTGGCTGTTTTAAAAATTCTTGTATTCTTACTTTCAGTTATGCCTTGTGAGTTACATAATATGGTGAGCAAGGAAATTAAATGCGAACACCTTGAAGGCTTTTCAAATCTCTGGATCTCTCGAGATTTCATACAAGCATGTGCATATATCATACTATGGGGTGTATATATTATCGCACATTTAAGATGGAACTTAAATAATTTTATCCTGTAACTTTTACAAAAATTCTAATCAATTACAGACTCAAAGTTACTAATGGATGCTGTTCGAGAATAAGAATATCCTGTAAAGTCCTCCACGAAACCTGACGTTGTGATGTCACCTTCACTTCCCCGATGATCCTTGTTGTATTTCTTGAGATTTTTCTTTGAACTTTTGTTTTCATTTTTGATGTACCCTTGGAAAGTGTCGCCATAGCTACTAGCACTATTTATTCTGCGTAATTTTGGCACTTCCATCATCCTTTCAAGATCTTTCTTCTCAACTTCAGCAAGCCTAGCTTCGATATCACAGTATAATGACAAATCATGTGCTACTAAGAATTCTGGGATTGTTCGTAGACAACTGTCTAATGAGTTACATGGTTTATAAGACAACGCCTCCTCGGTATAAGATTCACAAGTGTCGCTGATCTGTAAATCGATCTCGGACAGAAGAGTAGACATTTCTTTTTTCCACGGTAGAACCTCACTACTATACCGAACCAACATTTTTACACAAAGTCCTACACAAATGTCTTGTAATGCCGTGTCATGACCTGGTTTGAAGAAATACTGGTGCCCTGTACTGTTCAGTATAATATGATGTATATCTAGAAAGTCTTTAGAATTCCACTTTATTCTCTGACCCCAGGTCTCGCCAGTCTCATAGTAATGTATCTTAAAATCAAATTTGTCTGTAAAATACAAAAATATGCATTTTTTAAGATTCAAAATCTAAATAATTATGCAAACATGTTTCTTGTATGGTATAACAGAACATTTTAAATAAATACATGTGTCATAAAGTTTTTTTTTTAATCATTACTGTACTGATAGACTCAAAATTCTCTTGCTTTTGTTTTGACCATATGTTATTTAGGGAATTCACTTTTGTTTCTATATAATCAAAGACACCGAAAATTTCTCCGATTTGTAGAATGAGTACATTTTTACAATGATCATTTGTAATTATGGAGTACCAGTACATAAACCTTAATTTATATATTTTTTCCAACGCTGGCCTAAACAAGGTACTATTCATGAATACTGAGCCAATATAATTTTGAATTTTGTTGATTTAGTCATGTTGGCTATACTCCTGTACAGTGAATCCTTGTTATATCCCCAGGTTTTGGATCAGGGATACTTTTCTGCAATAAGTGAGGGCTGAAATATATATAATATGTAAAAGGAATAAGTTGAAACTATGTAACTTCTTGAAAAATGGACCTCGAAACAGTTGTCAATACTAGAGCATGTCGAAACTGGCGTGGTCGGAAGGGCCCCGCAATTTCGATCCTGAAATTCCATGTAAAAGTAAAATTGAGGTAAGTGGGGATTCACATTCTGTTTGACACAAATGTGTTGATACAGTAATTTGCTGGATACAGTGAATTCTTGAATTTTTACCAAACCATGTCATTTTTCAGCTTCAGACTTAATATCAAATCATTCCAAGTTGATACAGGTCTAAAAATCTTATGAAGATAATTTGGTTTATAGTAAAAAGTAAAAGTATTGGCAAACAGGAAGTGGTTGATCGACAAATTTGAAAAACCACTTTTGCAATTCAACTCATCATTTCAAAGCTTCAAACCAAATTTCCAATCATTCCCTCCAGTAGAAGCCAAGAAATCTGTGACCGAAATTTAGTTTTTAGTAAAAATTCAAAGTCTCAGCAAACAGGAAGTGGATGTCCGACAAACTTGAAAATTGTTTACACAATACAACTCATCATTTCCAAGCTT